>KK116287.1:1477263-1487483 GCA_000611955.2 Stegodyphus mimosarum
TAGGGAAAGTAGAGAGTCGAGGAAATCTTTGTGCGTGGTTGTACGCAAGCTTCCGCTTAGCAGTTATTGCTGGTTAGGCGAGGCAGGACTGTATAAGCCCTGTATTTTAATTCTACTACTTGTGAATATCTCCAATTTTGAGTTTTGATTCTACTGTTTCAGTTACCGCCCAAATAGAGGTGTAGTATGTTAGCGTCAAGTTGACGCATTGTAAATAATTTAAAGAGTTTAATAAAGGCTACTTTTAACCCTTCTTCTTTGCAATCACTATTTCTCCAGATTCTACACAACAGGTATACAACGTTACAAGCTTAATTCTAACTTACAAGTTTTGAGGGATGTTATGCTGTCAAAGCAAAAATAATAGTATACGCTTCGGTGTAGAAAGCTCAGGAAATGAGGTTGCTTCTCTTCACTTGATAATCCTGTCGCATTGCCAAAATATGGCACATTCAGTATATTTTTAATGCCCATTACAAATTACTTTGGTTTCGGGACATACATATAACGCGAATAGCGACTTTTGTATACATGTGTATTTGTGTGTGAATAGCGAGGCAAATAATTAACGTGAAATTTTTCATCAGGCACTTGAAAAATGGAAAATGAAATTCATAAATTGTTAATGCAAGTCCATGGGTAGTCCACGATGCAGCGCTCAGCAGTTGGCAAGTGCGTTAAACATTTACAAGAGGTGAGAAAAAATGTGACTTAATAATGTGTGAGCATTAATGCTTGCAATAATGTGTGTTGACGAAATCATTTCTTCTATGCTATCTTCTGTGCAACATGATCGACGTGTAATTGCTAGGAAGACTGCTAATGAGTTTAATTAATTAAAAGTTAAACAAATTACCCTGAACATAATTTTAACCTAAAACTGGAATGGCAAAAATTGCTCTCAAAACTTATCAACAGACGTATAACTGCTAAGCAAAAATTTAAAAAAATAAAAACTGTTATGCTATCTGGTCAAACTGTGGTATTCCGTAGGGGATTACAAATGATGAGCCGTGGATTTACCAATACGAATTTGCACTAAAGTTGAGGAAGGAAGAGTCAAAAATTAAAAAGAACTGCGAACAAGACAAAAAGAGAAAACGGGCATCTCTCGAAGAATCAAAATCATAGCCATTATTTTTTTCGACAATCGTGGAACTGTATAACTATGAACTGTAAAAAGGTCCGTCTATAAATGCTATGTACTACGTGAACACCTTGAGATACCTACCAGGTAATGTGCAGCGCGGGCAAAGGCAGATGTTGAAAGAAAACGAATGGATTTTGCATCATGATAGTACGCATCTTACGTATAACACACATAATTATTTCACATAAGTTCGTGAACTCTTATTTCTTAGTTCGTCATTGCTCGCAAACGTCCGATCTTTTCATTTAATTTCTAGTGATTTTTTGTGAGTCTAGAAATTATAAGAATGTTCCAGAACAATATTTAGGGGAGCGATAATATTATGTCAAATATTTGGGAGAGATATGAATCAATTAAAGGACTTTATGAAGCTAATGTTCAACACTGCTTCAAGTGGAGGAAACTTTGAAAAAATGCGCTGATAGTGGGCAAATTTACTTTAAAGAAGACCGTACTAATGTACTATATCTGATTAAAATTAACGCAAGGTTTTATACAATTTGTCCACAAACTTTCTGGGCAGACTACGTATTCTCATTAAGTAACTAAGGCAGAGAATTCAAAGGGAATTCAAAATTCGCATGTTTAATGCATTATATTCCTTTTCAAAATAATAACAGTATTAATATCAAAAATTAATCTAACTGTATTTCTGAGTTTTATATGTTGTTATTAAATGAAGAAATATGGCTAGAGTCATCGTCACGTGATTAAATTAACACTGGTTATCATAAATTAAGGAAAAATCACAAAAATCACGATTACTCAAAAAGTTACATGTGCAATTTTATGAAACTTACTCACAATATACAACACATAGTAAGGTATCAAATAACATAAAAAGAAATAACTAGACAATTATGGTAGTATAGAACTTAGCACATGTATAAAATGAACAAATCGAAGGTGTCAGTATGCTATACGAAAAGTACCTTCAATATGAAATATGATCGCCCCTATCAGCAATACAGCACACACAGCAATGTGTGATGCTTTCAATTATGCGGTCTATCAGTTCCGTAGGAAGCGAGAGCCATTGCTCTTGCAAAGCACACTAGCGCGGCAAGGGTCTGATGGGGCGTATTTAGAGCAGCTAGACTTCTCTCTAAAGCTTCCCAAACATGTTCGATAGGATTCAAGTCCGGGGATCGAGCTGGCCATTCCATGAGCATAGTTGTTTCCTGTTGAAGATAATCATCTACGATGCGAGCCCCGTGTAGTGTTGCGTTGTTGTCCTGTAACGGGAAAGCATCACCTATTGCCCCGGCATATGGGCGCACATAAGTATTCAAGGATATCATCTCTATAAACCTGAGCATTTACGGTTAATCTTAAAGAGACATGGAGGTCTGTGTGTCCATCCTAAGAGATGCCACCCCAAACACAGACATTGCCTCTTCCGTATGCATTTCTTTCACGGATGATAACGGGTTCCAGGTTCTCTTCATATCAAATAACACCTACTATCGCTTTCTAGACTAAACCTGGACTCATCTGTAAATAGAACACCCTTTCATTGATCAGGCGTCCAGTGGACATGCTGTTTTGCCCACTGCAAACGGTCCCTCCTATGGCGTGACGTGAGCGGCACGCAAATGTTTGGTCGCCTAGCATACAGACCACCTTCGTGAAGCCTTCTACGCACAATTGACGTTGACATCAACCTTCCGGTGGCTGCAGCAAGGGAGGATCTAAGAAGAGTCGGAATAGCGGTTCTATTCCTGCGTGCACATAATGTCAAATATCGGTCATCGGCGCTCGTCGTAGCGGTTGGCCGTCCTTGGCTGAACCTCCTGGATGCCGAATCTGTGGTTTGAAATTGCCTCCAAAATCTATGAACCACAAAAGGACTCATATTTATCCATTGACTCAGGAGAATTCCTGGGAAGTACTGGCTAGGATCTGTACTTAGACAGTCTCAACCACGGGGGTAAAATATCAGGTACTATTGTACCTTATTCTTCACAGGACTAGAACCCGGGTATTGTACCTAGGATGGGATCAGGCTCGACAGGGACCGTACTGGTACTGGCTTGTCCGCTCCCTTGGCTGTGGTGGAGCTGATATGAAAAACCAGGAGGAGGGCGTGGGACCATGCCCGTATAACCACAATGGTAAAGTTAGGGCGTCCCCGTCTCTCCGTAACGAGTGTCCATCTGGCCACTTCTGTTTGACTTTGTCCTGCCTCTAGTCTCCCAATGGCTCTCCATCGTAGTTCTGCAGGCACATGGTGCCTGGAGGGCATTGTTACGAATTGGCTATCTCCGATTTCTGATGTCACTATCACAGTGAAATATGTGGGCATGCTCTCAAACATGGATTTTTATGCTCCTTGCAGATGACGTATTCCTAGTGCAGCGCCACTAATTTCCATATTGCAGTTTTACTCAGCTATTCTTACTTGGCAACATATTGAAATTTTACATGGTTTGGCTTATTTTTGAGGGAGTTGTCACTATTTTTGTGATCGTTCCTTAATTTATGATATCCAGTGTAAACTCCATATTAACAGCTTAGTCAAACATTAATCAAAATTGAATTAGGAAATATTAACTAGATATCAGACATAACTTGCTAATTATCAAGTGTACTTCTGTTTCTATGCTAGAAATGAAATTTGCAATGAACACAATTGATGTACAAACTTAAAAATGGAATCTGAGAAAGCAGATGGCAAGCGGAAGTACCGAACTGGCTATTCATATTCAGATTGAGGCATAATATCTTAAGTAAATAGTAAACAGTAATAAGTAAACAGTCCGAGATCATACGCAGCCATACCAGACAGCTGCTTCAAATAACAATTGCTATTATATACTATTACATTTAACATAAGGAACATATGTTATGTATTAGATATATATGCTATTATATCTAATATAAGAACTAGTCACATGTAAGGAAGCATTATGCACTAATATATATTAGAGACTTCTTTATTGACTGATGCCTTTCTTATTTTCATGACACTGCTGAGAACGTCTGTAATACAGAAAGCGTAATCTATTTTGCGTTACTTTTGCGAAATGATTCCATTTCTGTTTATGTTTTTGCAAAGTAATCCCATTCTGTTTATGGTATATAGACGCAACTATTCAGTATTATTGCAGATATTATTTAGCAAATTCCTTTAGTGGCAGCATTACATTATTCTTCTTATTGTTATTCTTCTGTAAATTAAATCGGCAAATCCATCAATTTCTAATTATTATCTACAGTAATTTTACTTAATATTTTAGAAATGTATTTCAATTTAGTGTTTTATTATTGTGGAATACTAGAATAAAACGTATTATTGAAATGCATAATGAGATCTGTAAACTGCAGATAACTAGCTAGGAAATATCTAAAGCACCAAGGATAAATTTATATATCATAAAATTTGCTTAGAGAAAAGCGTAGCAGTGGTAGGAAAATATATTGAAAAAAAAATAAAACTATAAAACAATTTCTTGCTATCATATAAGCTAGTTAAATTACGATTTGGAGCGTACAAATGACAAAATTTTCTCTGATTTCCATATTTCTATATATTGTGCATTATCATACAGTAACGTTATTAACGGCTGACGAGAATTCTTCGCAAGTTCTATTTCTTTCTCACTTGAGTAGCATTCCCCCCCTCTTGTACACAAAATGCATTTAGGATATGATGAGGTTGTGCATGTTATCCAAAACAGGCATTGGTATTTCTCACTGGGGTACATAAACGCCAGGCAGAAAAGATATTGGTAAGGACACTAGTGCTGTTGACTATAAGAGGATACTTTCAGGGAAATTAAGGGTATTTTCGGTTTGCCATAGCAGGCTTTCCCCTTTACCCAGACAATACGTTCAGCTACAGAAAGTATATTGTAAACACAACTACCATTATTCATTTAGAAGTCAATGAATTTAGCCTAAGCAATTACTAGTGTTAAGTAGTTTTAATCAAACAGCCTCTGGTACCATAGAAATATAAATGTCAGTGTTTTGTTCAACATCCTTAAGACAAATATTATCCAAAAATTACAGCTTATTATAGTTTTTATAATATAGAAGTAATAAAGGCTGTTTAGTATCTTTCAATACGTTTTGCCGTGTAATATTTTTCGAACTTATACGTTCATTACTATTCCAAACTTTTTACTTTCTTGCACGAAGTAAAGGAAATAGTGTAATCTCGAAAGATTTTGGGCATCATATTTCAAAGCAAATATCCATTTCGACCGTTCAAGAAATTATTTGGATGGTAACTTTTGGACGATAACTTTATTTGGACCACCGTTCAAAAATTTATTTGAACTAATAATTGCTTGAGGTCTGTACTTACCCGCAGAATAAAGGACTTTTCGTCCCAAAACGGATTGTAAAATGTATTTAAAATGGATTCAAAAGGGTTTTCATAACTTATGAATCTATGTATGCTTCTCACATAACGCAAAAATGATTACTCTTAGAATGTTGAGATTTTGCATTCGGGACTGCTAGAGCATCTAGTTGTGCACTTCCTTTTAATTATTGCAATTGACAGTACCAAATATATATATATATATATATATATATATAAATAAGTATGTATATATCTATATGTACAGTATTACAGAAATTACTTACAACAAAATTATTGTTACGAAAAATTCGGCGGTTGCGCCTGTATGTAAGCTTTCCGGCATAGCACTAGGGTTGTCATAAAATAGTGTATGGTAGGGTTGCCAGATTGGCGACTTTATCGCCCATTTGGCGACCAAATCGGCGATATCCCATGGTCCAATCGGGAAGCTTCTAGAATAACTTCCTGTCGAGATATTTCTCGAAACGTGTCGAACTTAAAGAAAAGCTATATAAACCCTTGCGTTTCTGAGAGCAGTTAGTTGCGAGATTGCGAGTAGTGTGATTAAGTGTGATTAGTTGTGAGAATTGTGAGAATAGCTGCTTACTGTGAGTGCTAAGCTACGCGAGAGTTTTGTGAACGGAAAGCGATCGAGATAGTGCTTTGCCGTGAAGCTAACTTTACAGTATAGCTTGACAGTGTATTGGTGATTGTTCCACGGTGTTTATTATAAGTTTAGTGTTGCCGTGAAGCTACCTTTACAGTTACAGCCTGAAGCTGTGTTGCTGATTGTTTCAGCGTATTTATTGTAGATTTTCGACGCTTTTAAAGGTAATTTTGGAACTGTGCTGTAAATAGTGATTCCTGTAAATAAATTGTGCTTTTTATTGTTCTGCATCGTGTTTTCATCGGATACTCTCAAATCTACGAACCCGTAAAACGCAACAACTGGTGTCAGAAGTGGGATTTGAGAGTGAATGCCAGTCATCCGTCTACAGGAGAAAATGAAGGCGGAGGAAATGAAAGCTTTGATGGACATGTTAGCAGCTCTGAAAGCCGGACAAGAAGAGATGAAACAAGACATGAAAGCCAGACAAGAAAAGATGAACGCCAGATATGAAGAGATGAAACAAGAGATAAAAGCTGGCTATGAAGAGATGATAGCCGAGATGAAGGCCGAGCGCGAAAAGAGGAAAGTCGGCCGAGAAAAGGTAC
This sequence comes from Stegodyphus mimosarum, assembly GCA_000611955.2. Lineage (NCBI taxonomy): Eukaryota > Metazoa > Arthropoda > Arachnida > Araneae > Eresidae > Stegodyphus > Stegodyphus mimosarum. The sequence goes on from KK116287.1 coordinate 1,483,941, forward strand.
GAGAGCAACTCCAACAGATGAAAGAGGAGCTTGCAGAAGAAACTGGAGCCATAAAAGAAGATGCGGAAATCAAAGTGGCATCTGAAGAGTCAGAGGATGAAGAAACGGAGGAAGTAGCTGGTGGAGTGTTTGAGAAAGATCCAGAAATCATGGATGAAACATCTGACGTGATTAAAGAAAGAGAACGAAAACATAAAGAAATAAAAGACGAGAACGAAGGTTTTGATTCTCACGTGCCTGAAGTAGAGACAGAAGAAAGTGAAAATGCGGCTGTCAAGATCATAGAAACTGATAATGAAGTTACGAAGTCGCAGTTAGCAAGCATTGAACGATCTGATGAGATGTGTTCACATGTTCACATCACATGTTCATGTGATGCTGAGATGGAAGAAGCTGATGTACAACTTACGCGGAGTGCTCCAGCATTGCAAGAAAGTTTACCCATTTCGCAATCCATGTGCGTGTCTTATAGTGCAGATTGTGCAGACAAGGACTTGATTCTAAACCTGGATACTTCTGCTTGTAAAGGATCGGATTCTATTCATGGTCCTGGTGTAAACATCGGAACTCGCTTTCAGGAAATAGAGGTAAATAAGCATGTACCTTCTGCTGTGAGTATCGAGGTGAACTGTACAAACGGTGCGAATAAACTACAGAGTGGTGAACGAACTGTTTCAGATCTTCCTGTGCAAGAAAAGTCTGAAATGACTGAATCTTCAGACTGTGATATGAAAAACAGAAATACATCTGAGAACTGCCGTGGAAAAGTATTTGACCCGGGTATAACTTAGTGAAAAGCCTAAGACTAAAATCCATTCTGAACTTTAATAGTATAGTTTAAAACTGTTATGTGTTTAACTTGTGTACATAATTCGTATATAATGTAAATATTTGTTTCTTTAGTTATGTTAATTGTTTGTTTTATTACCTTTTGTATGTATCGAATTATGCTCCCAATCAAGGATTGTACTGCCCGGGACGTGCAGTCCTTGGGAGGGGGCAGTGTTACGAAAAATTCGGCGGTTGCGCCTGTATGTAAGCTTTCCGGCATAGCACTAGGGTTGTCATAAAATAGTGTATGGTAGGGTTGCCAGATTGGCGACTTTATCGCCCATTTGGCGACCAAATCGGCGATATCCCATGGTCCAATCGGGAAGCTTCTAGAATAACTTCCTGTCGAGATATTTCTCGAAACGTGTCGAACTTAAAGAAAAGCTATATAAACCCTTGCGTTTCTGAGAGCCAGTTAGTTGCGAGCATTGTGAAGTCTTGCGAGCGTTGTGATTATTGTGAGAATAGCTGCTAAGCTACGCGAGAGTTTTGTGAACGGAAAGCAATCGAGATAGTGCTTTGCCGTGAAGCTATCTTTACAGTATAGCTTGACAGTGTATTGGTGATTGTTCCACGGTGTTTATTATAAGTTTAGTGTTGCCGTGAAGCTACCTTTACAGTTACAGCCTGAAGCTGTGTTGCTGATTGTTTCAGCGTATTTATTGTAGATTTTCGACGCTTTTAAAGGTAATTTTGGAACTGTGCTGTAAATAGTGATTCCTGTAAATAAATTGTGCTTTTTATTGTTCTGCATCGTGTTTTCATCGGATACTCTCAAATCCACGAACCCGTATAAACGCAACATTATTCAAAATCATTTCCGCGCAAAAAGCTTCTGAAATATAAATTAATTACAGACATAAAACAATAAATTTAGAACCTAAACAACAAACACATGCAAGAAATAAAATATAAAACCAGAGCAATTCCTAAAACTCCCAAAAAATGAAACTGTTCCTCTTTCTTTCCTTTTTTTTTATATATTTTTTTTGCATTTGTTTTGTTTTAGGAGTTTCTTCCGGTTTAAATACACTGAGTTGGTAGCGTCTTCTTACATTTTTTACACTTCTTTTGCAGATTTAAGAATTGTATTCGTTTTGCAATTTATTTCTTTCATGTCTTCGTTATTTAGGTTCTAAATTTGTTATTTTATGTTTATAATGTATATACACTACTTGACATTGAAAATGCAACACCAAGGAGGAGGGGTCAGAAATTTACGCAAATTTTAGAGTAGGCGCACGTCACTGAGTTCTGCGAATGACGTAAAATGCGCAGCTCTCCGATGCACGTGAAGTAAGATATAAAGGAAGGAACGTGCAGAATGGGCAATATTCGTGTCGCTTTTTCTGCCAAACGAATTATCAAAGAAAGTTGGTTTTTGTCCCGGAGGATACATGAAATAGGAGAGTATGCAATGCCGCCGTCAACGAAGGCACTTCCAGCAGATAGACGATTTTACGAGGGGTATGGTTCGTTGGTTGGTTGGTAACGGAGGACGGGGACGCCTGATGTCTAACAGAGGTAAACAGGCATGTGTCCCGCGCCCTCCACTAACCAGGAACAACTCCCTGAGGCCTCAGTCGTCGCGGGAGCTTTTAAGGATGTTAACAAGAGCATGAGGGGTATGGTGATTGAACTGAGAAGGGCTGGTTGGTCCTTACGTCAAATCACAGCTGATACCCACATGGATGCGAGCACGGTGCATCGGCTATGGCGAACATGGTTGGAACAAGGAAATGTGGGAAGAAGGAGGGGTGCAGGTGCAGCCAGAGTGACGTCAGCACGTGTGAATCGACGCATCCGCCGACAAGCTGTGGCGGTCCCGCAAGTCACTTGTACCGCGGTTCTGCAGCATGTGCAAGATACCCTGGATGTTCGCGTGTCGACGAGAACCCTTTCCCGTCTATTGGTTGAACGTGGCTCCACTCACAGCGTCTGTTAAGAAGACTGCCATTGACCCCACAGCATAGACACCAACGTTTAGAATGGTGCCCGACTGGAGCGATGTGGATGACAGAATGGCGAAACGTCGTGGTCTCAGATAAGTCCACTTCTGTTTATACAGTGACAATCGCCGCATACCTGTGTGGCGTCGACGTGGAGACAGATCTAATCCGGCAGTAACTGTGGAACGCCCCACCACGCGACAACGTGGCATAATGGTTTGGGGCGGTATTGTTTGTATTCAGGGCACTATGACGGCCTAATGATACTTGGATAATGTACTGCGGCCGGTAGCGGTTCCCTACCTTCAGGGGCTGCCTTATGCAATTTTTCAGCAAAAAAAAAAGTGCTCGCATCTGCCAACATGCTCTGCAAGGTATACCTATGCTTCCCTGGCCACCGTACTCTCCTGACCTGTCACCAATCGAACATGTGTGGGATGTGATTGTACGCCGTTTGCAGAGTCTACCTCTGCCGCATTCAGAAGTCGAACTGTGGCAAATGGTTGAAAGGGAATGGAGAGCCATCCCTCAGGACACATCCGCACTCTTATTGACTCTATGCCTAGACGTTTTTCTTCGTGCATCGCTGTCTGCGGTTGTCCTACATCTTACTGAGCCGACGCCGTTCTCGCTCTGTATTCTGACTATCATTCTGAAATAAAGATCACTTATTGCTGCTTGCTTTCTCTGTCGTTTTTCCAAATTTCATCACTTTCTGACTACTCCTTCTTGGTGTTGCATTTTCAATGTCAAGCAGTGTATA
>KK116287.1:1487535-1558424 GCA_000611955.2 Stegodyphus mimosarum
TTAGAAATTATTAACGACAGTACTTTAAAGCAATTATGAATCTTCGAACTAAATTTCGACCCACTTTCAAAGTAAGCAAAAAATTCTGCATCCAACAATCCTGGTACATTTAATATTCACTTTTTTCGGTTTTATATGAGTTTTTATGTATTATAATTTTTTTCTTTTTTCGGTTTTTGGTCTCAAATTTACCGGGAGAACGAAACACGTTTTCGAAGCATATTAATCAACTTTTGTGAAGCTTTAATTCACTTTCCCCTGATGAGTTTTGAATTAAAGTTTCAATAAAGGGAGATTAATTTTTATATTTTTATTATCTTATATATATTTTCCGTTTCTGCACTTTTAATTTTCGAGTTTTTACTACTGTGATAATTTTTACTTTGAAATGCTCTGATTTTATGTTTAATCCTTTACAAGGATGCAATTATTAATATTGTTGAGGATTCGCCTTGTTTTGACTCCAGTTTACTTTTAACGTAAGTTTATATATACATTCCTCAAAAATGAAATTGCAACACCAATAAAGATTGCGCGTAGCGTCATGCAAATTGCAGGAGCGAGAGTTGCGAGGTGGATATGCAAATGATAAAAGTACCCCACGCATTGGCTCACGTGGTACTCATACGCGGGCTATAAAGTTCAGCCACTTCCCTTTCTCATAAACAGCATCTGAGGGTTTACGGAGCATTGGAGACTTTAGAAGAAGTATAGAAAATGCCTCTGAGACGTCGGCGAGCTCAATACTATCAATTAATGACCGGTGAATATGACCGCTTTATTAAACTCTATAAACTTGGTTTACCGCCACTCGTGTTGGCCACAATGTGAGTACCATACAACGTTGTTCAGACAATGGATTCAGGAAGGTGTACGTACACGACGAAGAGGAACTGGTACGAACAGGTGCACGTCAGAGCGCACAGACCAGCGCATTCGGCAGTCAACTATTGGAGATCCTTTCTCCACGTCACGTGACATCCGAAGCTGGTTGCCTCCAGGTAGATCAGTGTCAACCCAAACTATACGCAACAGATTTCATGAAGCAGACTTGCGTTCACGGGTACCAGCCACAGGTTTACCACTGGCTGCTGAACACAAGACTAGACGCCTGCTGTGTCATAGTGTGTGGACCATTGAATAACATCGGGTTTTGTTCACGGATGAATCTCGTTTCTGTATGTGGAGGTAAGACGGCTGTCGACGGATAAAGCGGCATGCCGGTGAACGCTACGAAACAACCTATTCCGCCGAGCGTCACACTGATTCTGTACCGGGAATTATTAACGTTTGATTATAAGATGCCCCTGGTACACATTAATGACAGTTTCACAGCGGACCGCTACGTCACGCAAGTTGTGGAGCCTGTTGTTCTGCCCTGGTTGAGGGCGCACCCAACACAGTATTCCAGCAAGACAGTACCAAACCGCATGTCGAACGGCGTACTCTTAACAGCCTGACCGGATTTAACATCCTACCCTGGCCTGCAGCCTCTCCAGATCTTAATCCCATAAAACACCTGTGGGTGTCATTGAACGTGACATTAACGGAGGACCACAGCCGCAAACCCTAGACCAGCTGCATACAGCAGTGGATGTGGTTTGGCGGAGGCTACCTCAGTCACCCACCAATAAACTCACTGATAGCATACCTCGCCGGATTGCGACCTGTATCACTGTCCGAGGTGGACACATTAGATAGTGAATAAATTGGTTTATAATGATATAAATGGTATGGTGTCTATATGATATGGTGTCTATATTTTTAATTATTTGCATATCCATTTAACAGGTCTCGATCCTGCAATTTGCATGGCTCTATGACTGTTCTATCTTGGTATTGCAATTTCACTTTTGAGGAGTGTATATATATATATATATATGTACATATATATATATACAGGGCGGTTATAAAGAAACTTTGCAAACATCTGCACTTCTAGCGTCCGTTCCGGTTAACCGATCGAGATGAGATTGCAAATATAGTTATTCGGAAGTATACGGTCGAGAATCTGCGAATGGCAACACAAGAGCGCTCACGATTATGGTTATAGTTACAGAAACGTGAAAATATCGAATGGCAACGCCAACGTTTTGCGGTCACAAAATGTTCAGCGCAAGCGAAAACCCTAAATAGCGTTGGAACGGTACCGATATATCCAAAAACGGACGTCTTATGCATACACGAAAAAGAGTTCTGAAAACTGACCAACGAAACACGATCTGGGAACACGCAGAAAATTTGAATATAACAGAGGCAAGGTATCAATCACAGAACGCCGAACGCCAGATACTCAGGGTAAGAAACCGATAAAATGCCAGGCGGGTACGCGAAGTTGTTATTCGGGAACTTGCACATGGCGACGAAATTACCTTCCTTGGGATAGTCTTAAAACTGTGTTATCAAAATGGGATGAACGCTACTACCGGAATTGTGTAGGCGGAATGCACCCAATGATATCGTTTGGTTGTAAAATGGTGCACGTATAGCGAGGTTTGTTAAAGGGTCCTGGAACAGCATTTGAGTGATCGCATCATCTCACGCCATTATCCTTTTCCGTGGCTTCCGCGATCTCCCCATCTGACGCCTGTGGATTTCTGGTTTTGGGGATATCAAATCCAGAGTTTACCTGTGCAATCTGCAAACTTTCTAAGATATAAAGGATTCTATACCGCGTGAGATTGCAAACATCCTTCATGCTATGTTGCGTTTAGCTGTATTGACCACCGTCTCCCGATGCAATGCATACTTGCCTGTGATGGCACTCATGTGGAAAATGTTTCATCTAAATAAAGATGTTCTTTTGTCCGATATGTGTTGTCATTAGTGATTGGTGTCTTGTCTCTGTCACATGCAAATTTTCTGCGTGCGTCCAGATCGTGTTTCGTTGGCCGGTTTTCAGAACTCTTTTTTGTGCATGCATAACATGCCAATTTTTGGACATATTATATATTGGTACCGTTCCAACGCTATTTAGGGCTTTCGTGTGCGCTAAACATTTTGAGACAGGAAAAAGTTGGCGTTGTCATTCGATATTTTCGAGTTTCTGTAACTATAACCGTAACCGTGAGCGCCCCTGTGTTGCCGTTCACAGAATCTCAAGTGCATACCTCCGTAATTGTGTAGGATATATTTGCAATCTCATCTCTATCGGTTAACCGGAACGGAGGTTAGAAGTGCAGATGTTGGCAAAATTTCTTTATAACCACCCTGTATATATATATATATATACATATATAGCTTCCTTACCCGGCGCCATATATATTACCCGGCGCCATATTACCATATATACTACCTTACCCGGCGCCGCCCAACCGGTATAGTGGTTAGCGTCGCTGACTGCCGTGCCGAAGGGTCGGGTTCGAAATCCGGAGAAGGCATGTGTGTTTGTAAATGTATAGTGTCGGTGCGGCATGGCGGCACTTTAAATATGCGGCAAGCCGAAAGTCCTCTCGTGTGGATTGGTGGGAGAGGAGAGGGGTGGGAGACTCCTGGATTCCCCCCCCAGGGTGCTCTCCCTCAAAATTGGGGGTGGAAAATAGAAGTCCAACCTCTCTTCGGAGTAGGCTCTGGCAATCATTCTTCCATGTGGTTATGGACACGACAACAACAACAACAACCTTACCCGGCTCAAAAGTCCTTGCCTAACCTTTATTTTCGCAATCGTTGGTCACAGTCATATACTTCCAGTTACAGAAGCGTTTCAAATGACGAAAATATTCATGTTTGGGCAATATCAAATTTAACGAAAATTAATTTTCGACAAATAACGAAATCTAACCAATGAAATAACAACAGTTCATATATGTAGTTTGCAGTAATAAATATCTAACAGTATTCAATATCAGTTTATTGTTGAAAATAACTAACAATATTTAATATCAGTTTATTATTATAAATATCTAGCAATATTTAATATCAGTTTACTGTTCTCCTAAAAGGAATATTTAAAAGGCTGCACAAAGAAGTCCTGTTGTGTCTACATCAGATTTTTTATATCATTATCACCGAAACGGCTGCATTACAACTTCCAGCATACCTTCATTACGGTGATCAAATTCCGTTTGAAATAGCAAATAAAGTACTTTAGCTCAATCTATCAATATAACAATTTAATAATTTTGCAGTTTCCATTCCTTAGTAGCTTAAAGTGCTCCCTATTGATATTGTCAGCAAGACTTATCATCCTGTCTATGAACCTGTCTAAGACACAAAAGAAAATTTAAAGAAACCTTTTTATTTAATTCTTTGAAATGAACATATGCAGGACTTCTGTTTATGGAAATTATATCTGCAGTTTGAGGAATTCAACTAGTATAAAATGAGAATTAAGTTTGAAAGTAATTAGATTTACAAATGTGCATGTTCTCTGATATTCGAAAATTATATTCTTATGCACATGTGCCTACTTTGCATCCTGGTAAGGGTTGACAAAACGTAGAAGTAGTCAATTATTTACAAATTGAGCAAAAGTGCTTGAATCTTTGAAACGCTTTCTTCTCAGTTTCAAATTCTACAAAAATACTTGAAGTTAGCTTAAATTAATAAGATAATGTGTTAATTAAGATAAAGGTTACAATTTCCGAAAATAAAAACCTGTAAATTCATACACAAGGAAACGAAATTAATTGCTTAGAAACAGCTCGTAAACAAAGTGGAACTATCTACCGCTTTTTAAAAATTGACACAAATTGGTAAAATTCGATTTTTATTCAGTCAATTGCGTGTTATATTTCCGAACGCTAAACAATTACGAATTCCTCTTTCTTTAAAAGTAAAATAATTTTAGTATTACCAGTTGAATTCATTTGTTATTTTATGACCTTTAACAAAGAGGTGCTGAGTTGTACCAATAATTTTACAAGCATTTCTAACACTTTTAAAACGTGAAAGGCTGTAAAAATACCTTAAGTCACCATATTATGCAAACGAATTTATATGCAGTACAGTTGCATGAGTTATAAATTATGTTGTTGTTGTTGTAACCTATCCCACTTGTCGGACAGTAACAGGAGAACAAGTGCACGAAATTCATCTTGTCTTGTTGAATTGTGGCAAGGAGCTCAAGACTGCGTCTGTCGTTGGCAGGAGCCTTGAGCACCATACAGGTGACAGTACAACTTCGCTTAGTTCCACCCCCAGTTTTGATGGAGAGCATCCCGGAGGACGGGTCCGAAGATCTTCCACCCCTCTTCCCCTACCAACAACCTCGAGACGAGAACGAGAGGACTTTCGGATAGCTGCATGTTTAGAGTGCCCCATGCGGCAAAGATACTATATATTTACAAACATCCATTCCTTCTCCGAGATTAGAGCCTGTGGCCTTCGGTACAGCAGTCAGCGTCGTTAAGCAGCATCCCGGTTGGGAGGCTCGTTATAAATTATACTTGCATTAATGTTTTAATCACATTTGCATTACAGCTACTATATTAGTTGTAAATTTCTAATCAAGTCATAAAAACACAAAAACTGTGCCGAATGATACGGATAAGAATCATCCTAAAGATGTGAAAAATGTAATTGCAAACCAAATATGCGTATCAATAGACACTATTGTACCTGCACTCTTTCAATTAGCTAGATTAAGCTATTTTAACTCTATTCAACACTAATTCCCATATTTCTCAATATTGCTCATTCATTTCAAAGAAATTCTATTATATTATTACGAAATATTTCTTCTCGAAACTTCAGTAAAAGGATTATTAAAGTAACCTTCTTTTATGACAAGCATAATGTGAAATTCTACGAAGTTCTCTTTCATGAATTCTCATAGAATTTTCAGATTAGTGATGGAGTTGCTGGAAATGCTTTCAAAACCTTGAAGCATTTGATATGCTGAATGATTTACCAAAATAAATATTTGAAATTAATTTGTAATGTAATTTTAAAGGAATTATAAGTTGTGGGAAACATAAATTTTCTTTTCTGGCTTTTTGTCAATAAACACAAATTTAATTAGCGATATAATAGCATGTTGTTTACAAACCTTTTTTATAACTTTTCTTTCGTAGAGATGCAGTTTCTTATTACATTACTTATATCAATATAAATTAATAATTAAATCACATACATGCGTCTTTCTTTATCAGTAGCGGCATTAATAGTACGAAAACCTCTGTTCCAGTTTACAAATTAATGATTCTAGGGGAAACGTTTTGTTAATGATAAGAAATTTAAAATATTTTTTTTTAATTTCACAATAACAAATTCTCTTAGTTATGCAGCGCATTCATATAATGCAGCTATTGATTACAAGTCTAATGTTAGCTTGAAGAATCAAGATATTCAGGTCCTATCCTTTTAACGCAAAAGAGGCACATATTAAGCAAACTAAAACTTCAATATCAATGCATTTCTATCGCCGCCAGAAGGGCTCGAATCCGAGAGAAGGTATGGATATTTGTAAATGTATAGTGTCTGTGCGGCATGCAGACACTCTAAATATGCGACGAGCCGAAAGTCCCCTCGAGAGGTTGGTGGTAGGGAAGAGGGGGAGGAAGACCATGAGATCCGTCCCCCGGGGGGAAAAATTCATCAAAATTGGGAGCGGAACTGAGCAAAGATGTACTGGCACCTGTATGTGCTCAAGGCTCTTGCCAGCGGCAGGCGCAATATTGCACTCCTTGCCACAATGAATTTTGTGGGCTTACTCTGATGTTACTATCAGACAACTGGGATAAGTCATAACAACATTTCTATCATTTCTTTTAATACAAGACGCATAGCCTGTCTACTCTAACAAAGGAAACCCACCAGTGGCCCAGCGGTAAAGTCGCTGAGCACTACTAGTTCGGTTCGGGACTCGAATTCCAGCGAGCAAGCTGGCTGCATGGATATTTTCGTGGTTTTCTCCAAGTGTAACATGCATACTAGCCAGTTTCCCTTAGAAAGTCTTCCACGAAGGCGTAACTTCCTTTAGGCAGGTAGTCCTCAAGCGCTTTTCCGTAATTAAATAAACCAAATCAAACCGGTCTTACAAAGGGGATTAAAACCTTTTGCGGAGGAGGGAGGAGTTTAATTTCGCCTATATAATGGGCCAGACAGCGCCGAAAGCCTTTCCAAGCTGAAGAATAGTAAAACTGTATTTTTACAGAAAAGCACAAAATGTCATGATGTTGATAGATCAAATGTTTTATTTGCTAAAATAAGAGCACAGTTTTCTATTTCTCCGCTGGTAAATTTAAAAGATTTAACTGCAACTACTTTTAAAAATAATTGCAGTTATGTTTTCATTTGATTGTTTTTTCAAACTGACTGATGTCTCATTTGTAACACTCTATATTATAGAATGATAAGCAATCTTTAGAAAAATAAAAAAAGGATAAATAAAAGAAAAAATAAGTGTTTTAAACGCAAGTATATTCATTAAATATTTATCATAAGTTTATTTAATTAACCTGTTCATTTTATTGATTAATTTGTCCTAAAGTTAATTGCGCTTTTTTTCTGTAACATCGGTGACATTTGAGGCATTTAAAAAATGCATCTCCTTGAAAAACTGCTTAGAAACATTATTTTTTTGAATTATAAAAGGAGCAATGCCCTCGCTGGAACCACAGATCTCTCGAATACGCACCGAGCGTGCTAACCGTACTCCACAAAGGCGTGCTAATAAGGCGGAAGAAATACTTTATATACTTCTCCTTTTAAAGAGCGACTGGAGGTTAGGGGACCCAATCGCCAAATCCTGGTGTGGAGAATCATCATCCACCAATTTTTTTAAGTTTGGGTGCCGCTGTAGAGACATTGTGTTTTTTAGAAGCAGAAGAGATGAAAAATGAGCAATGCTCTCATCGGGACTCGAACCATAGACCTCTCGAATACGCGCCGAGCGAACTGACCAATACACCACGAAGGCAAGCTAAGAAGGCGGGAGAAGTACCTTATATACTTCCCCTTTTAAAGAGCGACTAGGGATTAGGAGACCCAATGGCCAAATCCTGGTGGTGGAGAATCATGATCCACCACCTTTTTTAGTTGGGGCGCCACTCTAGAGACATTGGGATCTTTGATGCTGAGAGACGTGAAAAATGAAAAATGCCCTCGCCGGGACTCGAATCGTTGCTCCTTCACAATTATTGTTCACACTTAAAATCAATTTCCTATTTTTAATTACGTTTAAAATCAGTTTCCTATTTTAATCAATTTAATATTAATCACGTTTAACATCAATTTCTTATTTTTAAACTATTGCTTGTGAATCAGTTTGTCTAAACTTCTGGTCTGAGCGAGTATCGTGGCGAATCAAAAATGGATAAAAGTTATTTTAAAATTAACTGTAAGTAAGACTAAAAGCATAATTGTTGCTAAATTACTTAATATGAGTAGCTATCGAAGATTTGTTTATTTCGTTTTTGCGAAAATAAGATGCATGTTTATTGATGCGAAAATGTAACGTTCTTATTTCGTTCCTGAGGCATGTCAAACCGCGCTGACAAGAAATGTTAAATATTTTTCAAAATTAAAACTAGAGATGAGACTCTTAAGAACTGAACAATGAATTTTATTGATAGATGAGAAAATCACGTGAACGGTGAACTTGGAAATAGCCCTAGCAATTTTGCAACTGAAAGAAAAATGAAATGATGCGGCAAGGTTGTTCAGTTATGTCTAGTAACAAAATGCATTTTATAATAACAATAACAAAATTAGTTAAAGGCCTTTATCAAAAATCGTGGGTGAAATGCTTCTGTCATGGCAACATATTTCAAATAATTCAGTTTTAAAGAAATAAAACATTCTGAAGAACAAATCTTGGGAACTCGGTATACGTAAAAATGAAAAGGAACCATTTTTAGTTTAGCAGGATAAGCTGATTTGATATGCGGAGGCAAGCAAGAGAAAACTGTTTACCGTAAAAATAGCTCTGAAATCAAATTTATTGCGAACAATTAAAATGCCAAGAAAAAGAATGGAGTTGTTTTATCAGTTTCAAAAGTTTGTAGAGACATTAGGTTATTTCGAAGCAGGATACGCGAAAAATGAACGATGCCCTCCCCGGGACTCGAACTAAGGACCTCTCGGTTACGCGTCGAGAGTGCTGACCACTACACCATGAAGGCGTGAAAGGAAGGCCGGAGAAATACCTTACATTAGCCCCTTTTAAAGGGCGACCGACTGGGGTTTGGGGAACCCAATCGCCAAATTCCGGTGGTGGAGAATCATCATCCACCACCTTTTTAGTTTGGGCGCCAGTGTAAAGTCATTAGATATTTATGAAGAAGGAATATTGAAAAATGAGAAACGTCTTCGCCGGGAATCAAACCATGGCCTTCTCGGTTATGGATCGAGCATGCTGACCACTACACCACCAAAGCATGCGGAGAAGGCGGGAGGAAATACCGAGACTTACATATTAACGCCACAGCAGCTACAGATTTGGTGGTTTTTAAGTGCCGCTAATCTACACCTAAAATTTTTGCGGCAAATCATACAATAAAACATTTTATTTAAAATCAAAGCACTTTTAAATTCAAAACACTTTTAAATTAAAAAAACAAAGGAGTCAATCGGATTTCGGTGGAAAATGGGCTGATATATACGTAGATTCAAAACAGTCTCTATTTTCTTTCACCTGATGCTGTCGCCATATGAACTCTGATAAATAAGATTCCAAATGATGTCTCCCTGTCCCCCTGTCTCTTGTTCATCCATTTAGCACTGCCCCACATTCTCTCAACTGTTTGTGTATGAACTCCTGTATCAGGATCAATAAAATTGTATTTATGATTAACTTTAGCATATAGGAATCCTTCTATTTCTATTCTATTTGTTTGTTAACCTTTCCAACTGTCAGAATAAATTGTGCTACCATCTGCAATGTTTACAATAATTTTATCAAGAAGGGTAGAGCCAGTTCTATTAGGAACAGTGACAACAAACGAATCTTTTGTTTCTCTACATATACCACCAAACATCCACTGTTTGGGTAATACACGACCACAATAATTTTTACGCTTAGTAAACAAACTTTCATCAATTTCCACAATGCACTCCGGTCCACCTACCTTCCTGTTTGGTTTATTTTCCATATCCAAGACACATAATTCACGCATGTAATTGTTCCAATTTATAACAGTTTCATTCGATAAATCAAATTGCTTTTCACAAAATTTAATCGACGTCAACTCCTAGTAAAATATTTCGCTCCTGAAAAAATAAATTGCATCTTGTTGTGTTTTTTTTGCAAATCCTAAATACGCATTTTCGTAGCACTAAAAATGGCGTCCAAAATCAGCAAACAACAAGGCAACAAAGAAGCCAAAAGATAACTGCGTGCACGTGCGAACAACAGGGTTGCTGTATACGAACTAGATTGCTCTTTATTGGCGCATTTACGTAACTTCTGCTGCGGTGGCGTTAATACGTAAGTACTGAAATACCTTATAAGTAAACGGAATAGCTAGATCAATCCCATTCCTAAAAGGTCATATCTTTTTCTCTTTATTACCGTCAAAACGTTCATAGATGTCCCGAACATTACGAATCCATAAAAAGAAAGAAAGAAGAAAACATAAATATTATATAATTCATGTTTACATATTAAAATCACTAAAATTTGTAAATTTAATAATTAATTATCTAACATCACCTTCAATCTTATCTTCCTATCTATAATAAAAATAATCACATCTGTGTAAACCTGAAAACAAGATAACTAATTCCAGAGATTTTGTGCAGTATCAGTAAATATTTCAGAACCGTAGATTCAATCCATAACAGAGCGTATGAATCCATTAGATGTGTTTCTAGTCACATTATTTTCTTTGTTTTTCCAAAATGTTTGCTCTAAACTAAATAAAACACGTGATGCATTTTGAAACATCAAAATTCGTATTTTAGCATATTGCAGATTTCAGTGTAAAGAATGTCTTCTATCGATAAAGAATTTAGATACAGTATTGATGTATAAAAATATTATCTGCCTAGACAATAATAGAACATTGAATTTCGATGCTAATAATCTGCATAAAATCAATAAACATAGTCCAGATTAGATCTTTTTTATTCCTTCGTTTTTTCCATTTCATTAAAAATAAAATAGAGAATATTACGGAGCTATATGTTTTGCTAAAAGTATATTTTGATAACATTTTCAAAAAATAAACATCCCGCAGAATACATTTTGAATTTAAGGCAGGCATTAGTATCGAAATAATTTAATAAATTCTTTTCATAAATGTTATATTATACACACACTGGTCAATGAATTAGAAATCCAAGATGAATATTTTATTGAACCCCCTTTTGCACGGATAACGGCTCTTGGGCATCGAGTCTACATGCTTCTGGAGTGCATTTACGTTCAGAGAATACCATGCGTTGACTATGAAGCTTTTTAAGTCTTGTAAATTAGATGGAAGAGGAGAGTGCTGTCGGATGCGTCTTTCCAACATATCCCACACATTTTCTATGGGTTAAGATCCGGGCTATGCGGTAGCCAGGGAAGGTGTTAAAAGTCAGACAGACTGATGTTCAGCTAACCAATTTTGAACGCTTCTGGCACGATATTACATTATTGTCCATGAAGTATCCGTCGCCGTCAGAATACAAATGCAACATTGCAGGGTTCACTTGATCTGCCAGTATATCTAAGTATCTCACGGCTATTTCTTTATCCTCGAGGAACACCAGGGAACCACTTTCATGTCAGCAGAGCATGCCCAATTTCATGGCACTCCCACCAGACCCTTGCACAGTACGAGTAAGACAAGATGGATTCATGGCTTTATGGGGTTCTTGCCAAATTCGACGTCTTCCATCAGTGCAAAATAGTGCGTAGCGTGATTCCCCCGACCACATTACCCGTTTCCAATCCTCAGATGTCCAGTGTCTTCTTTCCCGACACCACTGCAAACAAATTCTTGCATGTAGGAGGAAATGAGTGGTTTTCTAACAGGCACTCGACTATGCATTCCTATCCTCTGCAATTCTTTGCGCATGGTTTGAACTAAAATCTGTTGGGAAGAGCCTTGGTTGACGATCTGCGTCAGTTGAAGCACAGTAGAGTCCCTGTTCTGCCGTACAATACGTCGGAGACGATGCCGATCACTCTCTTGGAAAACTGTGTCCGAGCCTCAGTTATGTCTTCTAGCGAAGGACTCTGGGTTCTGATTCCAGCTTTTGAAAAGCTTTGAAACGCCTGCTGTCAAGAAATCGGTGAGATTTGCTGTCTTCGAAATCGAGGCTCCTGCTAAAAATGCTCCAACAATAAGCCCTTTTTCAAATAGTGAAAGATCTCTCGATTTTTCCATTTTACTTCATTCATCGCGAAAAGCACTCTTACACATTATAACGTATTTTTCCTGCCTTCTTAGCATGCCTTCGTGGTGTAATGTTCAGCAAACTCGACGTGTATTAGAGAGGTCATACGTTTGAGTCCCAGCGAGGGCACTGTTCTTTTTTCAAGTCTCCTGCTTCGAAATACCCTAAAGACTCTACACTGGCGCCCGAACTAAAAAGATAGTGGATAATGATTCTCCACCATCCGGATTTGGCGACTGGGTCCCCTAATCTCCAGTCGACCTTTAAAAGGGGAAGTATATAAGGTATTTCTCCCGCCTTCTTAGCATGCCTTCGTGGTGTAGTGATCAGCACTCTCGATGCGTATTCGAGAGGTCTGTGGCCCGAGTCCCGGCGAGAGCATTGCTCATTTTTCATGTCTCCTGCTTCGAAATAACCTAATGACTGTACAGCTTTACTTATACTAGCATTCTAACCACGTGTAACCCACGTCATAAAAATTGCATACTTCATTCCTAGCACTCATTCATATGAAAACCTTCAAGTTTCTAATTCATTGGCCAGTGTGTGTATTACGAAATAAATGTTTAAATTAATTTTTTGCTATTATAAATCCAAACTCAAGAATAGCCAATGAGTTAATACTTTACCAACCTAACGAATACTTACTTATGATATAATATGTTAATAAAGAGTAATACTTTGAATAAACTTGCAGATCAATCTAAATAGTAAGTGCAATCAATAATACTTGATCAGACTACATTTCAAGGATTTAAAGGGAAAGCAAGTTCAATTTAGAATACATATTATCAGTTTCCACTTATAAAAGTTACATTCTATAAAAAATTATGCAGAATATTAGTAAACAGAGTATTGTTTACATAATCAACCTAATTTTTCAAACCACAGTGTTTGCCAATACATATGATTTTGAAGAAACTGAAAGATATTTTTTTAATTATGTTATTTTCTTTTGAAGTTTCTTAATCAAATACAGAAAACATTTTAACAGAATATGTTCTTAACACCTCAGAGAATGTGTGATTTACTTTTAAGACCTTAATTTTCTGTCCTGTCAAAATAAAAACTGTCACTTTCACCTGAGAGAAATAACTCTTTGTACAGCTTCATACGCAGTCTATCCTGAGAACGAAAATATGTACTTAATTCTCGAATAATTAAACATTTCCTTATAAAGCAAGGAAACAAAATTATTAAAAATAATGCTCTCAGGTTACAGTATAGTATCTGAAAAAGGAGTCTTACAGGAGACATCCAAAATAAATAAAAAATAGTTAGTAAATAAAAATGAAAGGAAATAAACTAAAGATTTAAAATTTGTTATTTTTACTAGCTTAGTTTGTTAATCAGAAACCGATTTATTAAATTAAAAAGATAAAGACCTTACCTATTGCTGAATAACCAGTACACTCAGAATTTGTTATATGAGAGGGGAAGTGAAAGCGTAATGAAGGTCTCATGTTTCACAAATAACAAGACTTCGCAAGTATGTCTTGTAGTTTCTTTGCATTCTTCATCACGCAGCTTTCGAAGCTAATTTTATTTTGACAGGTTGTGATTTTACACATAAACTAAAAATACCGCCTTCGAGACGTGTTAAGCGCAAAAATCTTCGCTTGGATTAATTTAAGATGAAATTTTTAGTTTACGGATGGGGGATTTCAGTTTACGAAATTATTAAAGGTAAAACTTATTGTGAGATATTAAATAGTATTCTGTAGTCTACAAATTACAACTTTTTTTAGTCATCTATGGTAATCTTAAAATGTTCTTTTTTCTTCTAATATATAACAAAGATTCTACTGCTGCTATATGTAATGTTGAATTACTTCATTCAAACATCTAGAATGTGATAATTCCAATATCAGCGAAACTTTAGTTTTACACATTTAAACAGCATATTTTGGGACATTTCAGTATCGCAAGTAAAAATTAAATTCAGAAAACTTGCTTGTTTTCTTATCTATTACACTCACAAATGCTCGTACGAAAGAGGAAAGAAAAGGAATTTCTAGGATATCGATATAAAAATTAAAATTTCTAAAATCTAAGTTCGAATACGTTTGAAACTGCGACAGGTTTCAAAACTATTCTGATTTTTTTTCATCTCACTGCAGTCTTCCATACGCCTTTAGCTAGACCTATATACATACAGCACTGAGTTGAAGTGTAATAATATTAATTTCAGTTAAATTATGCTATGCGCATCAAAATCATAAATTTAAGGTTTCCTATAATCTCTGTTAAAAGTTTCTGGTTTTCAAACCAAAGGTAGAAGAAGAAAGGCTTTAATAATATTCTATAAAAGAAAGTAAATAAATGGTTTTTATAATCTGAGTAAAAAGGTTTGACAAGGCGCACAGAGCTGATAATCCTTTAACCGAATAAGTTGAATTTAATTTCTTACGTTTTTTCCCCTTCTTAAATTATCTCTATGCTATATTTCCAAATTTTACTACATTTTCTCGTAGTAGTTATTTCAGATTTGTCTAAATTTTAATATTGCTTTCCTTTTTTCCTCTCTTTAGCTTGTTTTTATCTTTAATAAAATGAAGTGAATTGATAAACTGAAGAAAACCAAAAGTGCATACATTTTTAGTACGATGTGTGTGCACTTGACGTTTTTCTTAGAATTTGAATTAATGTTTTTAATACAAAAATTGCATACATCTGCATGAACTTTGGCTAAATTCAGATCTTCTTTTATCTACCGATATGCATGGCTACCTTATACATTCTTCAATGAATAGTTTTTTTGTTTTGTTCACTGTACATATTAATCAATTAAGCTAAAATTAAGTCTTAATAACTAAGATTAATAACTAATAATAAATGTAACATCAACGTGGCATAATATTTTTGAAATCCAATAATATTTCTATCTCTATATATATATTATACCATATATGAAGAGAGAGAGAATGAATGTATTAAAATTTTCATTCACTGCAGTCATTTTGTAAGATCTGTCTCTGTTATTCCATATAAACTAAAGTAGATCCTACAATAAACCTGGCGAATTCTCGCACAAACGGGAACAAAGTACCAGCACAGAAGAAGGGTGAAAAATAACCCTTTATTAATTCAAATTGAGAACAAAAAGGTACGATCTTCATGCTTTACAAAATCACCGTCAACTAGAGGTGAAACTTAAAAGCGGAACATAAATCAATTCAAATCTAAAATAGAATAGTGCTGGATTAGCATGTTAAATTACGCCTAACATATTGACTCACAAAAACCTAACAAGCATGATAATAAAGCGAAAAGGCCAAGAGGCTTACTAGCGTAACAGCGAGATAGCAACGAAACGTCCGCTGGCTAGCGAAAACGCGCTCTGAATAGACCCAGAGATTCGCCTAATTAAATGTTCTCTTCACTTAACTTTAAATTTGCATCCTGGCGATAAAATGCAAAGGTAAATTGAGGAGTTCAGGAAAGGTATCAAATTTTAAGTAAATTTGTTATGTAAAATAAGGGAAACTCTACAATTTTAACACATAATTTGCTGAGGCAATTACCTCTGAAAATGGGAAATATTTTCTGAAAACGTATCTATACGTTTGTATTTAACAGAATCTTTCTGTGACAACTGCTAATGGGATAATCACATCTAGCAACGCTAGAAAAAGTCTTTTCCAAGTTTTTTTTATCCTACCGTTGGTTTAAATTGGAATTTCCTAGCAAAAAACCCTCGCTGATATGTCATGGCTATGTACGCGGGACGTTTTGCAATTTAGGCGAAAACATTTCGCTTCCAGCTTTGTGCTGGTAGGGTTTAAGCAAAAAACTAGTTTTCGCGGAAGTTAACCGATCAGTCCTGCAAATGTTTGTATCGAAGCTTAGTCATAGACAGCTCGCAGGTCTGATAGGGGTTTACGTTGGAAATCAAAGTCTTCTGGGACCGTTCGAGGTTATCTTGAAGAAGTTCATATTATTTAAGACCTGCTACGAGGAAGGTTAAAAAAAAGATATATTATTAAAAGTCTATAATATAAATTTTTAAAAACCTTCATTTTGTTCTTCATTCAATAATTGTTTATTCGGACCAGTAATTTTCAATTTAATTAGATTTGTTACATTTTTGCATCATGCAGAGTGTAAATTTATATAAATTTAAATATACAGCATTAAAGGATCTGTTATATAATAATTTATACACTTAAAATGCTTACGTTTTCCCTTATCAGGAAATACTTTTAAATTTTTAATTTTAATATGCCACAAAAGCGTGAATTACATCGAAATATTGATGAAGGCATAGTGACGAGAATGAATACCTCTTTTATTGAATTAAGCGCAAATTTTTCATCATGTATCCTTTCTAACACTTTCAACCGATTACTGATTTTACAAATGTAAATATTCGTTGAAGAATGTATAAAGTAGCCATGCATATCGGTAGATAAAAGAAGATCTGATTTTAGCCAAAGTTCATGCAGATGTATGCAATTTTTGCATTAAAAACATGAACTCAAATTCTAAGAAAAACGTCGAGTGCACACACATCATACTAAAAATGTACGCACTTTTGGTTTTCTTCAGTTTATCAATTCACTTAATTTTATTAAAGATGAAAACAAGATATAGAGAAGAAAGAAGGAAAGAAATATTAAAATTTAGAAAAACCTGAAATAACTACTACGAGAAAATGTAGTAAAATTTGGAAATATGTCATAGAAATAATTTAAGAAGGGGGAAAAACGTAAGAAATTAAATTATGAAAAAGACATCATGCTTTTATGCCGTGAAGGACATAAAAACATTTAGTGTTTTTTGATTAAAGGTTTCAGTTTAAAATTAAAGTGCGATTTCTTACAGTATATATGCATACATAATGTGTAACTATTTATACATGTGTATTATATCTGTCATTTTAGTTTAAAAAAATCATCAAAATGCTTAAATTAACCTCTTGACGCACTCAACTGAATTAACTCGGACACCGAAATAAATTATTTCCGACCACCTGAGTAAATATATTCAAGAATTCCCTGCCCCCATACATGCACACAATAAAAGATATCCGCTATGCTTTCGAGTTAAAATAAAATAGGGATTAAAAGACTTAAAGTTAAAATAAAGCGTAAAACATTGACGCAAAAAGACCGCTTTATGAACTTATATAGTTGCGTTTAATGAAACGTAGATTGTTTGAACATACTTAGAGAACTTACACTGGTGTGCAAAAATTAATTACGAGACGGTTTTTTCAATATAACTTTGTACAAAAGCTTTCCAAATCAACACATTTAATACCGTAAGATCCCCAATACATAAAGACATGAGTAATGTAAGCAACACTTACTAAAAGAGAAATCAGAGGGATAAAAAGAAGCTTTATTGAAAGAGTAGCATGGAGCGCAATGCGACTGAAGGCCGGAACATCCCTGGGATGGGTGTCCAGCAAGAAACATCCGGTCTTTAATAGGGCATACGATCTCCCCTGACTGCTAGGCATGTTTCAAATCATTTGTGCATGCCGGATATGTGGTTGTTAATGAGCTGTTGAGACACTGCTGCTCGTTCCTCTTGTAGCACCAATCGCAGTTTCGGAATCGTTACTGGCGATAAGTTACGTGCTGCCACGGGTCTCCCTAGTAAGTTCCGTACATGCTTGACGGGATTTAGATCCAGAGACCTTGCCGACCAATCCATGTGTTCAATATCTTCACTCTCCAACAGCTCTTCGACAGTAACTGTGCGATGAGGTGGAGCGTTGTCGTCCATGAAGAGGAACTGAGGACCCATAGCCCTTGTGAAAAGACGCATGTAAGGAAGAAGAACCTCGTTACAATAGCAGTCCCAGGTGACGAACCTCCTTGGGAGATATGAAGGTCGGTCCGGCTACCAAGCATTATGTCTGCTCGAACGAGAACTTCGCGACCTCCAAAACAGTCCCTTTTGATGATGTTGAAGGGGTTATTGCGTGTTCCCCGCTCTGTCCAGATGAATATGTGTCTAGAATCGCAACTCAGACAAAATCTGCTCTCATCTGTAAAGAGTACTCGTCCCCATTCATTGTCTCTCCAATTCCGGTGTTCCCGGCACCACAGAGAACGCCTTCTTCGATGGTGTACCTCTTACGCCTGCCCAAAACAAACAGACCACCACCGAGCAGTCTTCTGGCCACGGTAAAACGCGATATCGGTCGTCCAGTCTCCTGTGTCCCTGTGTCTAGCGTTTTCTCCCGCTGTCTGCCGCCAGTTTTTTCTGGCCTGTAAGGCAATATACCGGTCATCTGCGGGTGTGGTTCCTCGTGGACGACCACTACTAAACCCCCGGATAGCTGTTCCTGTAGTTTGAAATTGTCTCCAAAGTGGTGAAACGATGCTGTGAGAAATTCCGCACTCTGCGTCCTACGTGTCATAACATTCGATTGTTGCACTAAAATGCTTATAAAGCGTCTGCGAACAATTTTACTTCTTTGCCTGTATTCCTTATAAATCACTCTCTTTCACTCTCGTCATTGTGACGTACCATCGGTGTCATCTGGTTACTTTCTGAAATTTGCATATGATTCTTGAAGATGTGTGTAGTGATTTTACAGGTGATATATTTATTTTAGAGTTCGATTTCCGCGTGACTCCGAATTATCCTTAATTTATGGACATGAGTGTACATTCTGGTAGGAATATGTAAGCTGAAACTAGAAAGGCAGGAAAGATGCCTAAACTTAAAATAAAGCCGAACTCTCGGTAATTTAGGTCATGCTTCAATTTTTAGCAGTTCGCATAATTTAAAACACGCATTTTATTTGGCACAAACACTCAATTTTCTTAAAAATCATCTATCTGCTTTCTCCTTCAGCATCTCCCTTTCTAGATGCATGGTATCTTAAAGTTTAAATAGCATACATTTGTTTCCTTTCTCAATTTCAATTAAAAATACTAAAAGAAAGCTAGTTACTTCAGTTACCTATTCAGTTATTATAACTGAAAGTGCATAGAAATTTCATATGTATTAGTTACAAGCGTATTGATGATTTCCAGATTCGAGTATATTATGAGGTATTATATTTATTAGAGAGTACAAAATACTGTTCAGGTTTATGCTGACATTTAGATTAATACATTGTAGGGATTTATATTTATTTTAAACAGTCAATTTAATTTAATTTTATGTTACTTTTCTATAAGCCTTCGTTACCCCTAATTTTCAATGTCAGAATATTTAAACTTGATAGCGTGTGTGAATTAATGCAAATTCTACCTTGAGGAGAAAAGGTTTAAATACTGAGTTCTAGAAGGGTAAATCAGAGAGTGTGGGCGAAATTGTGCTTTTATAGCGTGAGCTTCTGCTTAACATTTATTGCTGGTTAACGTGGCGTAACAGCTATTACTTCGCTGCTACTAGATTTTCGACGCTCTTTTAGGAAACAGGATGTTCTGAGACCTGTAGCGTAATTCTACTACTTGTTAGTATCTTCGAATTTTTAGTTTAGTTCTTGTTATTTGAGTTACCGCCCGAGTGAGGCGTAGTGTGTTAGCGTCAAGTCGACGCCATGTGAATTTTAAAAGAGTAATAAAGCGTTCTTTTTACCCTTCTCCTGTGTGGTTTCTACACGCATTTCAGCTGTTACACTACAAGATAGACCAGAGGGTCCTACAAGATAACATGACATTCAGTTTTATACATTACATTTACATTCACAATTACGATCGTTTCTTTTACAGAACGCACATTTTATTGTGCATAATAATGTCTAAATGTATCACTTTTAACGTAAAAAGGTGTTTCTCGTCGCATTTCGCATTAATAAAATGCAATAAAAGGAGACAAATACCCTAACCTTTTTTATTTTGGGAAAGCAATAATTGGTTGAAATAATGAGTCAAATATTGCTTTACAGATCTTGATTTACTTTGGAAGCATAAACTAGTTTCAAACTCCCATCAGACGTAAAGCGAATTATGCTGTGTCTGAAACAACTACAGAGACTTTAAAAAGTTTTAAACAGCCTTTCTGTTTAACAGAACTTAGATCATAAATACACTTCTCGTGCTCAGAGAAATCAACCACCACTTGCGGAGATGTAATCAAGTAACAGTGAAATTTAAATTAATACGTAGACTTGCAGCCAAAGACTACACATTTAAATTTAAATCGCAGTTGGATGAAAACTTTAACTGGCTTATCAGTTTAAATGTAGGCAGCAAATAACGCAAAGCCGAATAATTACAAACTTATCGGAGATGGAAGAACTAAAGTAAACATAGCCTCGAGAAGCAGAATCACGCTCTGTCTTACAATGCAGAAACCTGAGCTTAAAATATTCTCTAACTGGTTTACATTTCTGGTGAGGAAACGGAAAGGAGAAATTACAGTAAAGGCTGAAATTATAAATAACTGGTAAAATAATAGTAACCATACAGCTCTATGAAAGATTGAATCATTTTGTTTCATAAGCTCAATACGCGATGTAAAAGTTTAGTACATACAAAATACCATAACAGGAGTTTTACTTATTTTTCAACAACATTTATAATGAATCATCCGAATAATCATTACGGTCCATTCATCCTGGATTCATTACATATACAGTCCACCTTTGGATGAGTGTATAAGATCACTTAATTCCGGCAGTTCGACCCAGATTCAAGTCTCAGAAACCGAACAGGTTAGATGGGCATTTTCGGGGATTTCACCATGCGTAACGTGGTTGCGAACTTTCTTCGCTTAGAAAATCGTCCACGAAGCTATACCTTCCTTTAGCAGATAGTCTTAGATATGCTTGCCATACTCCAATAGAGCCAGTTAAATCCTTTGTACATAACCTGTTTAATCTGTTTTACTCTTACTAGATATCATTTTGTGTGCAACAGCTCGAAATTCTCTGCCGAGGGTAGTATTTACTATCTTTACTTTGTTCCTGCTTCAGTTCATTTGTTTTTCACTCATTTTAATACAGCGCTGGATTAAAGACTCGTCTTATGACGCGTATTTACTTTTATTAAGTGAACCACTTCATAATTTTAAATATATTTGGTAACTATATAATATATTTCTCCCACCTTCTTCGCATGCCTTCGTGGTGTAGAGGTGAGCGCGTATTCCAAAGGTCCGTGCTTCGAGTCCCGGCGAAGGCATTGCTCATTTCTTCACTTTCCTGCTCAGAAATCCTCTACACTAGCGCCCGAACTAGAAAGATGATGGATGATGACTCTCCACCACCAGGATTTGGCGATTGGGTGATATTCACGGAACCCCAGTCACCTTTTAAAAGGGGGAGTATATAAGGTATTTCTCCCACCTTCTTCGCATGCCTTCGTGGTGTAGTAGTCAGCCCACTGGGCGGGTATTCCAGAGGTCCGTTGTTCGAGCTCCGGCGAAGACATTGCTCATTTTTCAATACTTCTGCTTCGAAAAATACCTAATGTCTCTACAGTGGCGCCCGAACTAAACAGGTGTTTGATGCTGATTCTCCACCACCATGATTTAGAGATTAGTTCCCCTAATTCCTAGTCGCTCTTTAAAAGAGGGAGGAGTATATAAGATATTTCTACTGCTTTCTTGGCACGCCTTCGGGGTGTAGTGGTCAGCACTCTGAGCGCGTATTCCAGAGACTGTGGTTCGAGTCCCGGGGAAGGCATTGCTCATTTTTCACATCTCCTTCTTCCATAACCTAATATCTCTACAGCTGTTTAAATGATTATGTACAGTTGATAACCTTAATAAACTAACCCTGGCCTAAAGAGAAAATAGATTAGCAAAAGTGGTTAGGATTTCTAAACTCTGCGAGTTAAGGGTGCGTAACCAGAAACAGTCATCGTGAATTATAAAATATTTTATTTAGTGCAAAGCACGAGAGGGGCTGTTGGTTATGGGGAAGGGTGTTTTCACATAGTACTTTATAAAAAATATGTTTTCTTGTTCACGTGGAAGAACTAACAGTGTTCACTGGTCTTATCCACTAGGCCAGGGATGAGGTGCATACTGAAAGTAATACCTAAGGACATGAGATAAATATGTCATTTTTACATAAGAATTTCTGAGGAATAGTGTAAAATAAGCCTGGAATAAGATAATTCGACGCGATTAGAATGATTGTGAACGGGCTAGCTGAGTAGGCTCTTTTGTGATTTTCTAAGCGAAACTTGAATATGAGCCATTTATCTTGGAAAGTTCACCACGAAGGCATCATTCCTCTTACTCAAATAACATTTGTGTTCTTTGTCATAACTTAACACACTTCTTTCCTTAAATTCTGAAAAATTTATGATTTATTTAATTCATTTTGTTTCTTATTTTATTTCTTTTCATATTTCAAATT
Source organism: Stegodyphus mimosarum (assembly GCA_000611955.2). NCBI lineage: Eukaryota > Metazoa > Arthropoda > Arachnida > Araneae > Eresidae > Stegodyphus > Stegodyphus mimosarum. The sequence goes on from KK116287.1 coordinate 1,510,079, forward strand.
TTAATTGTAGATTTTGAACATATATTTCGTTCAAGTTGTGTGCCTTTTCTGGAAAGCACTTATATTTTACACTATCTTTCCAAAATGCTCCAAAGGGTCATCCTTCTCAAGAGACCTTCTCAAGAGACTGTGTAACAGTCGAGTTTTTCTAATAAATACATTATCTATGGAGGGTTTTTGGGGAGAATTCTATTCATATCTTTTAACTATTGTGTTTATAGAATCACTCAATCTTTCTGCAAATTGAAATGCTAAATAAAAATAGGTGGGCCGCAGAGGTCCTATTATGCAACAATTTATTTATTTATTTATTTATTATGTAATTAACTCTAGAAAGAAAAATCCCGTCAACTAGCCTCTTTGGAAATCAATATGTTAAATATTGAATGCTATCACCTTCATTAACACCCATGGCAATGCATATCCATAGCAATCCAGAAGGGTATACCTTAGAGCGCTTATCAATAATTTCCAGTGAAATAATTGTACTAACGCAGACATGTAAATGTATAATTGTGATATGAGTTCTATATGCAATAACTTTGTTTGTCTTCTACTGAACCGTGTTGGTAATTTTCATAATCTTTCATTTACTAATTTTTTTTACTTATTCAGCGGGACTGCTTTAATTACTAGTCCTCCACGTCCGATATTTTTCAGCACCCGAGTACCACTCAAGCCTGTATATATAGAATAACGGAGATTACTTTACTTCGAAACGATATACGCGGTTATTCATTTCATCAAATGTTTGACGCTATAAAGAAAACTAATTGCAAATCTAATTTTAACAAATTCTATTTATTGATGTAAAACATATTTCCTCGAAGCTTATCGCTTCCTGAGCTGTTATAGTCGATATTTGTCGGTACGTAATTAATTAGTTCTTAGGTCATAAAGCTTGGTTTTATTTATATCAGATGACATTAAACACAAGGCAGATTCCAAATTCTTATTACCTATTCCACCTCTTTCAGATTTAATGAGAGATGATACGCGTTCGCTTCTATACCTTACAGATTAATTTAGCCAATCTTTTGACTCACTACTGCTAATACAGCGTTTATTTTCGTAGTTAATTTCGTTAACAGTCAACAGTAGCATTTAAACCTTCTTCTAGAACGGATGCTTATGATATCCTAAAATAATATCAAATTTTTAATCTCGGAATAAAACACGTGATTTTCTTTGAAACCTAGTGTTCCTTTTTCAATACTCTTTTCCTCTAAGAATAAAATATTCCTTTATAAAATTAGTTTTCAGTCTTTGACTCGAGAAATTCGCACCACAATCACAAAAGTAGAAAGACGTCTCTCACTTCAAGCAATATAACCCGTAATAAATGCAATATATAGACTTACCACATTATTTTACGTCGAATTGAAAAATCATTGCCTTTAATCAGTGCTTTTTTTTGTAAAGCATTTTTAGCGTTGCTCTGAGTTTGGCTTAACAAAAATCTCCATTTTATAGTTAAATCGCAAATGCATGTATTTCCTTTATGTTCACAATTCAGAAATAACTTAGAGACTGAAAATGTTGTGTTCATTATATAGAGAGAGCATAAAAGAGAACTGAATGCACAGAAACCTATAATTTGCGTCCTATTAAGACGGACTGAGAAATGCGCTCGGTTGCAAACGTCCACAACTCATCGTGAATGGAATATTATGTGCTATATCCAAGTTTTCTTCGATTCCAGACGTGTTACAATCTGTAGGGAGCAAAATACACTCAGTGATGCTGAAAACATTAGTGAAAGGGCGTGGAATCATAGTATAAGCGGATATCATTTTGAATGGCTGCAGTCCCAAACATATTCTTGCCAGTGCAACTGTAAATGCTGAAATTCACAGAGATGAGGTTCTTAATTTTTAGATCAACTTATTTAGGAATGTTATTCGGAAATAACGTTTTCTTAATGGAGGATAATGTTTGTCCTCATCAAGCTGAACTAATCACAGATTAATTTGAAGGTGAAGGAATCCAGCGGATGAAATAGCCCGCATATTCTCGTAATTTATATCTTATAAAACTTGCTTGAGATGCACTAGGATATCGCCTTGCATCACTGTAGCCCCCAACTAATTCTCTAGAAGCTTCAAAGAGCTATTCATGGGGAATAGGCTTTGTTACCGCGGGAAATCTTGCTAGTATTTCGGTCAGAGGTGACTACACATCTTATTAATTTTTTTCTATATATTTCAAAAACACTTGTAAGACCAACCTTCGTCTAAAAGTCTTTAAATTTATTTTTGGAGGAATAGGCAATTCTGCAATTTGAAGATATATCAGGCATTATAAAATAAAAATCGTGTGCAAGTTCCCTATTTTTGGCAGCAAAATAACTCAGATTACATGAATTTTTATTAGTGGTCCTTTAATTTTACTTGCCAGATTAATTTCCTTTCACTTTAGGACACTGGTGATACAACGAGTTGAAGGGACTTACTTGCGATTTAAGTTTTTTGATTTTGCATCGGACTCAGAACGTTCAATTCTGTGATTTCCCCAATGCCCAAGCAAAATTTCGGGAATCTGCTATTTCATTAGAGTGACTACCCTTTGTTTAGGCCACGCTTTACTATAATGAGTATTAAGCGGGATATTAGTGACTTAAAATAATCCTTCTGCAGTGGTATCTTACATTCTATTGTATTAAGGAACAAGTCAGTAAGCTTCTTTGTGTCTAAAGATGTGGCTTTTATGTAACAAATGGAAAACTAAGATAAAAGCATTGCAATAAGTCATTTGTACAAATGACTTAGCTATAAGAACAGAGATTTAATTATATAAGTCTATTATGATCTTAATGACAGTGGGTTTCGTTTCCATGGTAGCATAGTTCACAATAATACTGCGTCTTATAGTCGAACGTAAGATATGGCCCACATTGATTCCACTCAGCCTCTTGCACAACTAAGCACTATACCAATGAGGCCAATACATGAAACAGGGAAGTTTAATAAAAATCAATTAACAAAGAATTCGTGATTACTGTTTTTATTAATTTGTCCCAATAAATATGTTTCAACTCCTACTGAATTTGGTTTAAATATAGCTTTATACTGAGTTTATTTTAGAAGATTATTTTAATTATGGTATCTCTATTGTGCTAAGAAGAAGACACAGCAAGAAACAAACATGGCTTTTTTCCCTGAATGGGAAAACGGTGAAGTTGTCTACCTTAAAAAAAATAGAGAAAAAAAAGTAGAAAAATAAGAAAAAGAAACAAAGCAGAAAAAATAAAAATTAAAAAAGGAAGTACTAGAAAAGTAGACATTCTTAAAAAGAAAAGTGGAAAAAGTAAACATTTCTATTAATTATTTAGCGTTATTCCTGTAAATTGTTTCTTCCAAGGTTTAATTTTGTTTATACGGCTTTGAAAGAAATAATGCTTAGGTCATGTAATCACTAAATTTCTGAACGATTTAAAAACGAAAACAATGCAAATATGTTGTTAAAGAACGTTTCAGTTTTACACTTTCAAAAATAAAATTTAGAACTTAAATAAATAATATAATGTAGTAATTTCGTTTAAAGCAAAGATGTATGTTCCCTATAATTCACATTATTCTTATGCTGTTGAAACGAAAACGTAATCCCTAAGCCACAGCAAGAATTACAAATTTTTAAAGCACAATCCAGAAGCCAATTTTTTATGAAGAGAAATGTTCTTTAAATTGTGAACTCTTATATGCTTCTTAGCAGGAAATTAAAAAAAAGAGAATTCTCCACCCTAGTAAACAGAACGTAAATTAAAAGAGTAACTCGGGCGAAATGAAAAATGTACCAGCGATGTGTGCTTATATTTTGTATCTCAAACAAAGGAGAAGTTTGTAAAAGAAACATCCTAAATAAAATGGCGTATTAAAAAAGAAGCCACGTGTATTTGCTTGTTTATGTGTATTCAATTAACTTGTCCCAAAACATCTTTTATATCTGCAGGGTACTAAATAACTTCTACCTACATAGCATTCCCAGACAGAAAGTATGAAAATAATGTTTTCTCTTTTCATATTGTACTTTTTTTACCTTTTTTATACTACTTTTGAGTTTAAGATGCACTGTACTTCGACAGCTATAATAATTTGTGCTCTGGGCAAGTGGGAGAGCATGTTCTAAATAAGTTCTGAAATAACTCAAAAGTATAAGAATTAGTCCATATTTAACAGTACATTTGTTACGTCGTATTTATGAAGTTCTATACATCTCTTTAAAATATTGAGTTTTCCGTTGTAAAAGTTATCTTACTTTCTAGTAAAAGGAAGTTTGAATTTCAAATTACAGCTCGCATTGCTATCAAAGTAATGTACTTAATATTTCATTTCCTCACCTTTTATATTATTTTTTGGATAAAGTGTATTTAATAAATAAAAGTTTTTATTAATTCATCCTTTTTCCATGCATGCGCCACTACTTACTGCTGCAAAACGAGGTAAGATCGAATATCAGTCTTATTACTGCTCATATAATTTTGGTATTTTAGCATAATTTAAAGTTTATCTAAGAATGATATTTTCCCACTCGGAACGTATACTTAGAAAAAGAGTTGTTTTCAAAATCAATTAATTATCTGAGTCTATTTTGTCGATAAGATTGTCGATCGAGTCTAGACAACCTTATCGAACGAATCTTTTATGAGTTCATAATTCCGAGGTAACTTAAATTTTAAAGACTTTTAACTAAGCATTAAAAAAATCATGAAGTCAAATTTATTTATACCATATTTTGTCTTTCAACGGAATTAGACAGGCGTGAAATACTTCAAGAAAACCATTTTTCCTACAACTTTAAACTGAAGTTTCCTGAATATTGAAAAGATTATATATAAAGTAAAACAGAAGAATGATGAAAATATCTCATATTAACAGGTGAAAAATACATTATTCATAATTGGTTATACAATACTAGTTGATCAATAGGGATGTTATGATCGGCTAATACAATACCGATGAATCGCTGTTCAGAAACAAATAAAAGTAAAACGTGATATTTACTGGCTTCGTATAATCACCTCGATTTGAGATCATATTTTGCGCAATGTTTATTATTTCAAATTATATTAGTAAGTTCTTGCAGCAGAACTTTCTATTCTATTTGGCAGCACATTTTCCAGCTACTGCACAGTTTGCGGTAAAGATGTGAACTCGATGAAAGGCAACTTCTTACGGTTTTCCAGACATATTCATTAAGGCTGAGACTGGTGGGATGAGTAGGCCAATCCATTCAAGAAATAGTCTCTCTTTCCTAAAGCATATCAATACCCTTAGTGTGATAGGATGTTATTTAGGGTTTGGAAATATAAACCTGGCCCACCTTCACCTAGTTGCAGATAGATATAGGGTAGGAAAGTTTCAGATTAGCTTCTATCCGGTTAAGATGACAGTTTAAATGTCCAGCAAACTCACCAGCAGTGTGGTATTTGGATCATCCCATATGCAAAACGTTATATTCCACCCTGAAACAAAAATTAACTGCCAAGAAAATAATTAAAGAAAAACATTTAAAATAATGGTTTTTGTTACTCTTTCAAACATACCTTTTCGCACGGTGATATCCGAAAGACCTCGAGTTCCAAATATGGATTATTTGTCCCTTATATCACTTTTCCGATAATGATGCCAAATTGCTCCTTGAATATTGTTGATCTTGAAATAAACTTTTATTAATTTTAATCGCGAAAATAATAGCTCACTACTACCCAATCTTACAGAAAAAATTAACAATATCTTTGTATGCTCTAATAAATTAGGAAATATTAATTCAATCGTTCAAAAATATTAATATATCTTGGGGATTTTTAAACTGATGTGATTCTAATTTAGATAGAAAAAAAGCTTCATCCTTTTATAAATTCGTTTTTAATTATACTTATGGATAAGTATAATTAACATAACATCAGTTGTAGAGCCGTTAGATTACTTGGAAACAGGGGTGAAAAATAAGCAACGCCCTCGAACTACGGACCTCTCCAATACGCGTCGAGCGGAGCGTGCTGACCGCTGCACCACAAAGGCATGCCAAGAAAGCGGGAGAAATACCATATACAGTAATTAAAAAAATAAAACCTGTCCCAAACTTCTCTTTTGAAGAACTTAAGATTCCATCTATACTGTCTGTTTTTCTTTCTCTGTCTAGTTGCCTTCATCTTGATTTAAAATTTCCTTCTTCATTGTCTAGTTTATCTGAGAATTGTCACACATCTGATTAAAATTCGTTAAAATCTTCGCCATAATCAAAGATTTTAGTAATCGTTCCTAAACGTTTTGCTACTATGAAAGATATTGCTATCGTATTTCTGTACCTTACAGTGCATTACAAATATGACTTCCATCCTGGAGTAGATTATGTCATGGTATGATATATTGTAAAAATTGTGTATATTTTTTTAATTTTCTTTTTCCAAAATATTTTTTCCGATCATGCTAAGGGAAATATGTTCGTTTCCAGTGCAAATACAGGTTATCTTGTTTCTGTACATAGCATTCCAAATGCCGCCATATGGATGAGGATTGAAGAACTGCAATCGTGAGCAGTTTGCATAGACGACAGATAGAAATATATCCGACTTAATGAAATAGCATCGCCAATATCCTCATCTAGAACTTTGTCTGCCCTCAAAATACCTATTTTCAAATTTTATTACCTGATTTATTGAATTAACAGATTTACTTGTACACTGGTGTGCAAAAATTAAGGACGAAGTCGAAAAATTAGCATATCAGCTGAACGAAGAGGCAGAGCGGACAGAAAGACCAGTCAGGAGATTAAGTAAGGTGATGTACGGTAGCACATGCGCAGATATGCAGGTAGACGTAATGGGGGAGTGTCTGAGTAGTATAAAGCATGTTGTCGGTGTAAGATCAGTATTTCTGGCAAAGAGAGTGCACGCCGTATAGCAGTTAAAATCACACCGAGTTGCTGCCTCAGCGAGAAATGGCGAATAATCAATCTGTTAGACGACATCTGGATGCTTTTACCCGAGGTCGAATCATTGCGAAGTTGGAGGAAGGCCGCAGTGTGACAAATGTGGCTGCAGAGTTCGGAATTGCTCACAGCATCGTTTCACGACTTTGGAGACAATTTCAAACTACAGGAACAGCTATCCGGGGGTTTAGTAGTGGTCGTCCACGAGGAACCACACCCGCAGATGACCGGTATATTGCCTTACAGGCCAGAAGAAACAGGCGGCAGACAGCGGGAGAAATCGCTAGACACACGACACAGGCGACTGGACGACCGATATCGCGTTTTACCGTGGCCAGAAGACTGCACGGTGGTGGTCTGTTTGCACGACGCCCTGTACGGTGTGTACCTCTAACGCCTGCCCATCGGAGAAGGCGTTCTCTGTGGTGCCGGGAACACCGGAATTGGAGAGACAATGAATGGGGACGAGTACTCTTTACAGATGAGAGCAGATTTAGTCTGAGTTGCGATTCTAGACACATACACATCTGGACAGAGCGGGGAACACGCAATAACCCCTTCAACATCATCAAAAGGGACTGTTTTGGAGGTCGCGGAGTTCTCGTTCGAGCAGACATAATGCTTGGTAGCCGGACCGACCTTCATATCTCCCAAGGAGGTTCGTCACCTGGGACTGCTATTGTAACGAGGTTCTTCTTCCTTACATGCGTCTTTTCACAAGGGCTATGGGTCCTCAGTTCCTCTTCATGGACGACAACGCTCCACCTCATCGCACAGTTACTGTCGAAGAGCTGTTGGAGAGTGAAGATATTGAACACATGGATTGGTCGGCAAGGTCTCTGGATCTAAATCCCGTCAAGCATGTACGGAACTTACTAGGGAGACCCGTGGCAGCACGTAACTTATCGCCAGTAACGATTCCGGAACTGCGATTGGTGCTACAAGAGGAACGAGCAGCAGTGTCTCAACAGCTCATTAACAACCACCTATCCAGCATGCACAAATGATGTGAAACCTGCCTAGCAGTCAGGGGAGATCATATCCCCTATTAAAGACCGGATGTTTCTTGCTGGACACCCATCACAGGGATGTTTCTGCCTTCAGTCGCATTGCTCTCCATGCTACTTTGTCAATAAAGCTTCTTTTTATCCCTCTGATTTCTCTTTTAGTAAGTGTTGCTTACATTACTCATGTCCTTACGTATTTGGGATGTTAGGGTATTAAATGTGTTGATTTGAAAAGCTTTTGTACAAAGTTATATTGAAAAAACAGTCTCGTCCTTAATTTTTGCACACCAGTGTATGTATGAACTTCGTAATTCTGTAAACGAGAGTATTAAAAACATATAATAAAGCGAATCCTCTTCTTAATTGACTTGTAAGGTTTTAGTTAAACTAACCAAGTTTTATTTTAATTTAAATCTTTTCTATCTCCTCTCTGTTTCAACTTCCTGTCAGAAGAAGCGCGCGTTTTTAGCTTATGCTAATTTTGAAGTACAGCCAAGCACTATTTAAGCCAGAGGTAGAAACCTCTCGGTGTGTGAGAGCTCAGACTCAGATCACGGTCACGCCGCTCAATGTTCGTCTGACCAGTTAGCAGCTTAAATTTGATAAGCCATAGTGCTTACCACGTGATTGCATTGTAAAACAAATTAAAGTGCGGTAGTATTTAGTATACCTTGCTACGCACCCTTTTCGGTAGAGGCCAACTTCCGCGAATTGCTCTGCGAAGCAAAGTTTAATTTAATTTCTATTTAGGTATTTATTTTAATTTAGTTGATTGTTAAGTTCGACCCAAGAGCGGTCTTTTACGTTCTGTATCTCTCCCGAGTTGGGAAGTTTGTATTTAATAGTGATTGAATAAAAGAGGATTTCAAATCCCTTCACGTGCAGTTATTATCCAGCCCAGCAGATACATTAGAACATAGCGTACCTTCCGCTCCCTTTTCCAGTTCAGGACTGAATATTGGAGGTTAAGAACCCTTTACAGAATTTACCATGTTTCCAAAAAGGATGCACAGAACACTAATTCCTGACAGACTTAAGCCTTCCATAGTGTGTTACGTCAACCCATTCCGAATAGCAGCTGTTACATAGCTGGTTATAATATCGATTACACTTTAAACGGTAATTACAGGTGTTTTGATCTGTGCAGCTTCAAATCTATGCCAAACGTTATCTGCGGTACTTCATGGTGATTGTTATGGAGCTAATTTCTCAACAATCATTTACCAGATGTTTTCAAGTGATTCCTCGAGAACGCCAAGAGCCAAGAGAAGCCAAGAGTCCGACATCCTGCATGTTAAAGAAATATACAAGGTGTACAAGGTGGTAGCAGGCAGTTTCACAATGTTCTTGTGGGATTTCACCTTCTTATTTCACAGTTTAATGCTTGAAACCCCAAACACTGGTAAGCGAGTAATCGCTCGAGTTTGTGAACAGAAACGTAAGACTCAAGAAGGGTAAACTGCCCTTTATGTCTCAAAATAAATATGACACAATCAGCTCCTAACTCGGAGGGTACAGCAAAGCCTCCACTTGGGCTCAAATTAATATGAAATTAAACTTAACTAGGCTTAACTAAAGCTAACTGAAAGATACAGTCGAAGCTATCAAGATTCTTAGTCAAGATTCTAAATCTTAAATAATTCGGCAAAGCCAAACAAGGGCCTGAAGTACGATTGAGCGTAGTAATAGCCTAAAGAGAGACGTAGCCAAAGGCAAACGCGTGCTAGTCAGGAACTCTGGCTCTCTAACGAAGTCAGTGAAACATTGACTTAAATACTACACTTACTTATTTGCATTAACCGCGTTTCTGAAAATTCTCAACCACATTAACTGCGTTTCTGGTAGGAAATTATAAGCTGAAGCTAGAGAGGAATAGGAAAGATGCCTAAACTTAAAATAACTGTTATAAAATTGTGATAAATCTTTCATCGCTCCCCTCCAGAATTCCCTCGAAGAAAAATGTCTCAAAACGACTTTGTTTAAGTGTAAATTCTACAAAAACTCTTTTACATCAAAGTTTAAACTTGTAGCAATTGGGCTTTCTTGAATGAAATTCATCATTAAAATTTGTCCTGTTTAGGGCCAACTTTACAAACATTTTTAACACTAAAGTAAAACTAAGAGAAATACATGCACAATTTTTACAATTTGACTGGGAACAAACATCTGCTTCTTTCTGGAACAGATTATTCAATCTTGGTCCTTCCAACTTATATGGAAGACAATGTTAGTGGTATTCTTTCACAAGCCATTTTATTTTTCTTACAGCTATCCCTTTATTGAAATTATTTTCGCCCTCAAATAGCTTTCATTCACACAAAATTTAATTCTCCTTTCCCCCACGCTTTCCAGAGATTGTTCTGAGTGAATTAAACGTGTTAATGTCGTGTTTCGGCGAATCTACTACTACTAAACCACCTACACAACAGCTATGATTTGTTAGAGCTTGACACTCGAGACCTCAGAAGGCTCCTTAAACACAAAACTACTTCTAATGTACTAAAATAGAGCTTAATTTAAATTCTTAAGCCTAACTTTAAACACATTTAATCTATACTTTCTTTCTGTTCATCTGTTATACAAAGTATTTTACAGTCATGCTTTGACCAAAACTTACATTTGTACTAATTTAATCTTACAGTACTTTTACAACTGGCATTAGCATTTCTACTTTCAATACAATATATTAACATGCAATATTTTAAAGTTCACTTTACATCATTCGTAATAGTTGCTATACAAAATTTACAAACTTTTCCTACAAACTTTCTTTAAGTTAACACATTTCAAATTGAAGTCTTTCGACTAAAAATATTCACAAATTAGTTTCTCGCAACTTGAGAATTTTCAAAAAGATATTTACAAAATAAATTCTTGCCATCTTGCGAATTCAAAAATCTTTTCTGTTTAAAAAGATAATTAAAACTAAATTCTCGCAACCTTGCGAATTCAAACTTTTTGCTTTAAACAGCATTTAGCAACTTTAAACAACATGATATAAATCGAATTTTCTATACAAAATAGGAAACAAGTAAAATTTTCACTTATCTTTTTCTCTTCTAAACTCCTCCATCCTAATCAAGCAACACTCGTCAAAGGTATGATGCTTCAGCACCCGTAGTTTCCTCCTTCGGCTTGACTGGTTTGTCCCCTCCGTCGGAATCCTATTGTGTTTTTTTCACTTCTCGGTGAAACGCGCTGATTTCGTGATCGGTTAAGGATTCTGGAACTCTGGTCTTCTCTTTAGCTCCTGGAGCCTACTTCGTTGCTGAGGATCTTTAAACCTTCTCTTGGGTTTTCTGGCTTCCTGGAATGGTACCTCTACCACGTAGGCTGACCTTTTGCCTTTAGCGATTCTTGGCTCCGAAGTTCCTGTGGCCTCTTTTGAAACGTTTGCGTTGTGTTCTAGAGTTGGTCTTTTTCCTGGAACACTATTCATGGACTTTTTCCGCTCCCCCACCGGAACTTGCTTCTGCTGTAGGGAATCTTCCCTTTTTTAGTTTTTTGGTGAGCCTGAAACTTGCTGTAGCTGCTGCGTTTGCTTTTCGGGAATTTCTTCGGTGTTCCCGGCTTGTTTTCTTTTGGTTTCTGGGGGATTCCTACTCGGCGACGGAGACATCGAGGTTCTTGGCGCACTCCCAGGATTCTGCAATAAATCTTTTAGAACTTGGAAGTCAGTACGATTATAATAGGGCTTGAGTTGGTCAACACTAGCAATTATTTGCTGGCCATTTTCTGCCTTTATATAAAACGTTGAATATTTACTTCTTTCTATAACAAACGGCCCATCAAACCTGAGCTCAAATTTAGCCACCCTGTTTCCGGAAGCAGGCGATAAGGCATGCTTTAATATTAACACTTTTTGACCGACTGTATATTCTATATTACGTCTATTTCTATCATAATATAATTTTTGTTTCTGTCTTGCCGCATCAGAATTTTTCATCGCCTCATTAATAAGGTTTTCTGTGTGGTATCATGTTTTGCTGTTCTCAAGGCAAAGCCTAACTCGTTGACACAGCTGTCCCAACGGTCATGATAATTCTTAACATATCCCCGAATAATTTTAACTATATTCTTTTTTACACGTCCCGCAATATTCGATTGTGGTCTATAAGGTATCATCTTCAGATGGCGTTTGCCAAGGCCTGTGCAAAGATTTTCAAATAAATTACTTACGAATTGCCTACCATTATCTTATATTACTTTTACTGGTGCTCCGTATTTTAAAATATATTTGTTTAGAAGCGAATCTGCTACTATTTTTGCTAAAGCTCTTTTAAGGGCAATTATTTCCACTCATTTTGAGAAATGATCCACAATAGTTAACAGGTATCTGTTTTTATTTCTTTGTGTTCTAAGGTAGGGACCGACCAAATCAATGCCAACCAATTCACTATGGAGAGTGTTTTTATGCTCTTTAAGTTTGTAATTAACATCGTTAATTAACTGACACAAGTGACATGACCTGATATACGTCGTGACCACCTTGTACAACTGCGGAAAATATACCGCTTCGCAGACCCTTTGCAAGGTTTTTCTAGCCCGTAGTTTCCCCATACTCTCAAATCATGAAGCTCCTCTTAAATATTTAAGCCGAGACTCATTGGGACCACTGACCGAAGCTCTTGATTAAAGTTGGTTGTTTTTGTGTAAAATAGCAACTTATCAAAAGTTTCATAATGGGCCGCCCTATTGCGAATAGCCATTAAGTCTGCGTGTTCAAAATCTTCGAGATCTTCCAGATATGTGTAAATGTCTTTAAATTCAGGGTTCATTTTTAATTCGACAATTATTGTTTCACGGAATTCAATTATTTTAGCAGTTAGCTTCGTACGTCTAATTGTGTTTCCCTTGTCATCGATCTTGATTCTTGATAGCACATCCGCAACTACGTTTTCTTTCCCCGGAGTGTATTTTATTATTAAATAGAACTCTTACAATTTTAACGTCCAACGTATGAACCGGGGTGAAAGATTTTTCCCGCAGTATAAGCGACCACTTACCGCGTGATCTGAGTCCACAGTTATCGGGAACACTTCCGAAAAAAAGGCGGAATGCGCGTAAGAAATCAACCCCCAATATAACTGCGGTTAACAAATTCTTTACCTCCAAAAAATTTACTTTTTGCACCTCGTTCTTTATTTGAACATGCAGCTCCACTTTTCCCATACAGACACAGTGTTTGCCTTGAGCGACAATCACCAGTTGTTCCGTTGTTTTAAATAATCTCTAACAACGAAAATGCTCTTTAAAGAAGTCCTGGGACAGGAAGCTACATATATTGAGCCCCGGTATCTAGTAGGGTGGTAGTAGGGGCGTCGTTTAATAATACATGGATCTTTGGCTTCAAAATTATTCTGATATTCATTGAAATGATATGAGCTAGATGTAATATACGAACGTGAAATTTTCTTCTGATTTAAATATCATTTACGCATTATCTTTTTTAATTTGTCAATAATGGCCTTTTACTGAAATGTTGCAACTTACGCCATGTTTTTCCTGTAAACATAGTATTCCCTATAAGCTTAACTTTCGTGTATGGCGTAATGATAAATTTCTAAATGGTGTTTTCTAATTATTTGAATCATAAAAGCAGAAATAAAATTATTGGCAATTTTTTAAAAGAAATATATTTCCATTCCATCATTTATACAGAAATATGATAATATTATCAGTCTTCTAATTACTTACCAAAGGAATCTAATTACCATGCTTGGATAATCAAATCCTTTATCTCATTTGATTTACCCCAAAGCCATCAGACTAAACTCCGCAATTATTTATTACGTAAACAATGAATCATGCATGTTACAGACGGAAAGACGTTTACTTCGCTTGAGGAAATAGCAAAGAAGGAAAATACAACAAATTACTTTTACATTGGCATTAGTTTAGATGCCAGATTTCCTTGTATCATTCGAATGATACCGGCGTTTCACGGATAATAAAGAATGTTACAAATTTCAAAGAATTGTTGAAGCAAATAAATGAAAGATAATCGTGAAAAGCGGCTTTTTTTTATTAACGTTGACAGTTCTGTTATTTCATAACCCTCCCTTTATCCCTGCATACGATATATGAACGATGCTTTTATTCTTAAATATTGCATTCCAGTCATGTAGCGTAACTCAAAAGCTAATTTTCCTCGAAAATCCTCTGCAAGAACTAAAGTAAATAGCCTTGGTTTTCTTTTCTACAATAAATTATCAACATTCTTAAAATGTCACATTTTCAAGTGATTCTGAATTTTACAGTGTTGAATTTATGAGATACCATATAGAAGTCACGTTAATTTTTTCAGAAATCTGATGCTTAAACATTGTATGTAAGCAAATGCATCTATTTATGCTATATATTGTTGTATCAATTTTATGTTAATTATCTCTTAATCATTTAATTAATTTGGCACCATTTTGCGCTACTTTAGCAAGTAATAGTCGTTCATTTTTCCAATTTTTTATCTGTAATACATATGCATGTTATTTACTCAGCACTCTTTTGTGAATAAAATATCATGTAGGAGCATTTACTCCGATGTAAACCATAAAAGTATGAAAAGTATATAAAATAATATAAAAACAAGCAGAAGTAAAAATTATCAAATAAACATTAATCTCTCTATAATGAGAGAGGTGGTACTGAAGGTAGATGATTGTAAAAAGAAACGTTGTTCTTTGCATTTTTGGTCCCTATCGGTGTTGAAGTTTGGAGACAGTGGAAGTCATCTGGGTTGTCAATCCTGAAGTTGCTGCATGTGGCATGTTACAAACATCTACTATCTCATATACATTGTGTGATCATACGTACTTTCCTATCGTCAATGGCCCTGTATCTAAACATTACAAAATGGATACGAGTGCTAATATTCTTGAACAGCTCGGTGTTCGGGTCCATCCATTCTCATCTTGATAACTGGATGTCTGTTGTGTTGAAATCTTCGGCTAATTCCTTTAGGATAACTTTCTAAACTTTGGCGAGTCAACTGGCATACTAATTCGTCAGAATTTTGGAATGCTCTCAAACGAATAAAATCCCCATTAGGAAACTCTAATGGCTATAATGGCTAAAAAGAAGCTTGATAACATTAATGTTATCCACTTCGAGTTTTAACTACGCTAGAAGTTCAACTTCTTGATTGTACGGTTGATTTCATCCCGTGTCATCTCGATATTTTGACAGCATTGCTTGAAAAAACATACACAGCAGATAAGTCGAAAACTTCGAAAGCAGACTTCGAAAGTCAAAAGAGAGCTAACATTGAGGAAGTTTACGGAGGTAGGTAAATAACTTTACGTCACCCAACTATGCCGAGAACCGGAAACACGATCCAGGAGGATATCCTTTCTTGGCATATAAGGAATGAAGTGGTCTATGATCATCACACTAATAACCCAAACCGTGTTACTGGATTTTTAGATTACCTTCAGGCACTTTGGATCAATCTTTTTAAAGAATGGTATACGCTGTTTAAGATTCAAGTCTCTTAAAATGTTGCCTCCTATCATATCACTGTTACTCTCTTCTGCGACCTTGAATCCAGGCCTAGAAATTTCCACATTTGCGATAAATAACCCTATAGGAAACTTTTCACAACAGACCCAGTCATCAAGCGTAAATATTCGCCCAGGTAAATACTCCTCGTTCTCAGTTATTTCTGTCATAAATTCGGGAAATTACATGTATATCTGTATGTCCTGCCTTACCCGTAATTTTGATGCTGTTTAGGTTTGTACTCTTCTCGAATCATTAGAAGCATCCAGTTCTAGCTTTAAATATACTGCCCATGTCTGTGATTCAGGTCTTATGTTGTAAATCTTTATGTAAAGATTAACCTCCTAAAAAATCAGAAATCTTAAGGGTATCTGCTCTGCGACAGATTCCTGTTCCACTGAAGTAACATTTTCTTCACCTCTGAAATCTAACCCAGCCTCTACTTGGTATTATGTTATGGCACTTCAAGGTTATTACACTTGTCATGCTTTCAATAATACGAAATTTATACTTCACTACTGACATAGTCCTTTATAATCACTATCGACATAGACCGATTTATAACTCTCCACTGCTGACATTATTTTCCCGTCTTCGGATATAAGAATCATTTACAGATCTTCTAGCAAAATAACTTGAACATTTATTTTTAGATTTATTACCAGCGCATTTCGAATCCATATTAAAAGTAAATAAACAACGATCACTAACGACGATAAACAAATGACTAAACGAATATTACTTGAAACGCAAAACGTACGGGTCAGAAAGAAGAAACTGCTTATACAACCCCCATCTTTACTTGATAAATTTCAGTTTGAATTTTATGGCTTTTGTGCACTAACGTAACCATGAATTTACTTAATCACATATTACTTAAGTCGGGAGGTTATTGTATCTGGGGAAGATTGTTTAAGGATTATTTTAAAATGAACTTTCGAATGTAATGCAAGTATTCTACAGTAACTTCGCAATAAAAAAAGTGGTTAGGAGTTAATACTTCGTTGGAATTTATAAGATTATATCTATAACCATATAGAATAACATAGCTATCATTTGAAAAACTGTCAAGAAATGTATGTACTTTTGACAATAATTTTTGTTTGTATAGAATCAGTCGTGAATATTATCATTCCAGAACTGGCTAAGGAAATTTCTTATCAACAAAGAAAAATATGAATCTCCAAAATTGAGTGGAGTTGACATAAGACTTTTAGTTGAGCTTGAGTCACTGTTAAGTTTTTGGACTTCTATCCCTGTTCCTTTAGACCGTCCTCATTTCTTGAAAAATAGAGACACAACCAAAAATAAGTACAAATCAAGAAATCCAAATTTAATAATCATCAAGAGTGACATATTTCGAAATGCTCATTTAGTTGCTGCCGTTATGAATTCCCCAGGGAAGCAAAATTGATAGAAATAATTCCCACTTCACTCTAAAGAAATACCACAAGCAGGTTCCTTCCAAAAAAGTCAATCGACTTGTTTTTAAGATTTAAGGTTTTTAATTTCCTATAGTGCTCATGTAGAGAAAGGAGATTTCTTGAGTCCAGACGTTATTGTAACCGTCATGCAGTTTAATAATCTAAGTTTGATTTCTCAACCCAGACAGCATTACTTAAATTACTATTACCTGAAATAAAATAATCATTGAAATATTAGATTAGTCATCATCACTTTGCAGGGAATTTCTCTTTATATTTATTCTGAAAGCAATAGCAAATAAAGTTTAATTAAAATATTTTCTACCCTATAAGAAGTAAAATTAATACTACTTTATGTCGACACTGGAAGTTTTAGAGCTAACTTAATTTTTTCCAAATGCTTTTTAATATGAGTTTCATTATACAAATCGGAACTAAAAGGAAAAACATAATGATGCAATACGAGTTCCATGTAAATAAAAGTCAATTCATAGTTTGATAATACATAAATTTGCAAGAAATTATTGTATTTTTCATGAGTGCTGTCTTGGTGTAACCAGTAGCACATCCATCCAGTAGTTAAAAGATACGTGATGCGAACTCCTGCAAATAGATGCATTATTTTTTGGACTTGATGCTGAATGAAAGCAAATCTAGCTAGCAGTTGTAAGATCAGTAGCTTAAATCTCGGCCAGGATGTAACTGATTTTCTCCGTTTACTACTTTTATTTAGCCAACAAGATCCCTTCTCAGTCGTTGCTTAAGTAGTCTTGCGTGAGTACGGGTTCGTAATGGAATGAATGCATGATCGTAATGGATTGAACGAATCGATAAAAAGTTAATAAAATTTATTCTTTTCCCAAAAAATAAAACAAAATGCTGAAATATTTCCTTAGAGATATTCGCACAATATCACAATATCTCAAAAGCTAAACAGAACTCAGTTCAAAACAGAGAAAGTTAATCGAATCTGACAGCGAATTAGCTACAATCAGTAACAGCGCTGAGTAAACATACAGTTCGCTTAAAACAACAGGAACTGAGCTAAGGCGTTTTAATTCGGCTTTTATAAGATTTTTAATTATTCACGAGAACATTCTGGTAAAATCTATTTTCTCGATTTTTCTGGATGGCAACAGCAATTACAAGATATTTATTTATTAAATATTACATGCACGCGCTCTTGTATTTTTACATTTCAGACGCAGCTTTATCTTCAAACTCGTCTGCTTTGCACGGGAAAATAAAGCAATTTTAATTACAATTCTAAATAAATAGCTAAATAAATATGAAATCTGTAACAGTAGAAACAAATTATTATTTTGTCTCGCACGGGCTGTCGTGGTGCACGTGGTATTACGCCCAGCTAACAACTGGAAAATCAGCAATACGAATCCTGGCGAGGACATAACTACTTCCTCATGCTTCCTACTTTATGTTTTTGTACATGGATATCAAAATATTTCAAACAGTGAAGATTAAAAGTGGTAAGAAACAAAGTGCTTCACATGCTAGAAAAATTAGATATTTCTTTTGACGGTGCTTGGGTTTAATTCCCTCTTCAGCACATTTCTACTCAGTTTTCCTCCACAACAAATTATGGACAGAATGTGCAAAGGAACTGCATAATTTATTTCTCCCGCCTTCTTCGCATGCCTTCGTAGCGTAGTGGTCATCACGCTCGGCGCGTATTCAAGGGTTCGGTGGCTCGATTTCCGGCGAGGGTATTGCTCATTTTTCATATCTTCTGCTTTCAAAAAATACCTAATGTCTCTACAACTGTAGCTGATGTGATGTTAATTATGATACCTAGAAGAATTTCTACGGTAAAATAACTTATATTATACAAGCGTTGTAAAGGGAGCACTACAAGCCATTAAAACCATGAGTCCGAGATCTTAAATTCAAGCAGATTATAATACCTTCATTACGCTGGATTCCAAACTGCAGACATTGCAAGTATCTACATCATGTGTACAGCTGACATCATGAAACATATCTCTTAAACATGCTACTGACAATGAAAGCTATCAGTCTTCATAATAGAAAATCGCCATAAAACTTTCAAGGATAATCAAGCATGCACAAAAATCAAATAGTGCGATGTAATAATAAGTACTGTACGATTATACAAATAGCTTGTAATCTTCAGTTGTTGAAAAATTATTAGTGACGAAGGGGAAGCAGACACGCAGAAGTACCTAACGAAAGACACAGTTCCAACCCGCATTTATGAGCAATTTTTTTCGCTCTGTCGAAGTCTCAAATAATCAGCAAACTATTACGACTCTACAGGCAGCTGGTTCAATGGAATAAAAAGTGGTACGAATTCGCCAGCATATATGCATCAAATTCCAGAAAGCATGTAATATGTACTTGTTGATGACAGAATGCCTCGAACCTCCAGATACGAGGGTTGGAACTTTAATAGTGGCAACACAGCTGAAAACACGCTACGCAACAAAACCAAAGAATATCGCGTATACCACACGTGAACTACATACCTACTTTACCTCTCCGCAAAAAGACTCGTCCTGCCTACGTCATGCGCATGCGGAGTGACGCGAAGAACGGTTCCTTGTATTAGCTCGCGGTCTAAAGTAAGTGTTGTCAGGATGTTTTCAAAATAAGAACAACGATGTTGGATAAAAATTGAATGTGCCAGAGGTCGTACAACACGACAGTGTCATCAAGGGCTTCAAGAGGCTTGCGAGAAATCTGCATTGCTTTACAGAACCGTAGCAAGATGGGTGAAAGCATTCAATGAAGGACGCAAAAACGTGGCAGACATGCTGCGGCCAGGTCGTCCGGGTGTCAGCGATGCAGACCTGCAAGCTGTTGCCGGCCACACTTTCTGCAAAACGCCCCTCTCATTTTGCATGACAATGCTCGGCCGCACGCAGCGCAAGCTGTGACTGATTTGTTCAAGCGATGGGGCTGGGAAGTGCTTTACCATCCACCATACTCCCCAAATCTAAGCCCTTGTGACTATGACTTAATTCCTAAGATGAAGGAACCACTTCGTGGCACTCGCTTCCAAACTGTTCCTAAGATTCTTGCGGCAGTAGACCGGTCCATGCAAACTATCAACAAATCAGGCGCTGCTACAGATATTCTGCGACTTCCACATCGTTGGAAACGGGTTGTACACAATGCTGGCGACTATATTGAAGGACTGTAAAACATGGTGACATGAATCACTTTTGTATTCCTTGTAAATAAATAGTTGCCACTATTAAAGTTCCAACCCTCGTACAATACGTTTGATAATATACGGCTGCAAATATTACGAGCGTGTCCGCTTTATGCGCCCTATTCTGCAGACTGCTTCCGATTGCTAAGTATCATATTTTGCTCCTGCCGTTTTCTTTACACTCTTGAAAAGCCTTGAAAGTTACTCGTCCATTTCTCATCGGGAATACCGACAAATATTCTAGTGAGTGGTAATTATAAGTAAATGTTGGGAAGAAAATAAAAATTATGGTAAAAGTAAAAAACCATGGTAATAATGCATTTATAAGTTTAGGCACATTTAAATGGAAGTATTACGGGACTTTTGTTACAATACAATTCAAATTAATTTAAATTTAAATTTTACCCAAGACAACTGTTATGAATTGTTATAAATTTTCATTTAAAATAGCAAATGCTTATTGCCTACTCAAATTGGAATCAAAATTTTAAATGCCGTTAAATTCTTGAACGATGTCGATCAACCAGGAGGATGAAAAAGTTTGAAAGTCAGAAATTTTCTATGGCATAATTCCTAGACGCCCTAAACTGTTATTTCATAACATTATTTTGGCAAAGAAAAGGCAAGCTGAACTATAATAGGAACAATGCACTTAATCGAAGTTAAAAGTACAAAAGCGCAACAAAGAAAATGGTTGCTACAATGGCATCTTATGAGAGGTTCTAAAATTCAGAAGATGAAAACTTAAATAAACAAATCTTATTGTATGTAAAATATTTCTGATGTGTGTTCTAAGAGCACTTGCTGATTTTTCATTGTTCATAGAAAAAGGAAAGGACTCAAACAGACAGCAATCACTTCGGCAATAGGTCCTTAAATAAATGCCTGTTGGTTTTATCGTTCAGCTTGCAAGATCTACTGTCTATCTCTTGTGTGAAATCTGGAGAGTAGCGACTGCGAAGAAGAAGGGTTAAAAATACCCTTTATTACACTCTTTAGATTATTTACAACACGTCAACTCAACGCTAATACACTATGCCTCTGCTTGGGCGGTAACTGAAGCAGTAAAAATCAAACTAAAAAATTTGAAGATATTAACAAGTAGTAGAATTACGCTACAGGGCTCAGACAATCCTGTTTCCTAACAGAGCGTTGATATGTTTAGTGGCAGCAAAATAATAGCCGTTACGCCACATTTAATCAGTAATAATTGCTAAGCCGAAGCTCGAGCTACAACACGCACACAGTTTTTCCAGACTCTCTGACTTTCCCTTCTATAACTTGATATTTAAACTTTTTCTCCCACTGGTAGAATTTGCATTCCTTCATGCGCACTACCAGATTTAAATATTCTGGCACTGACAATTAGGGGAACGAAAGCTTATAGGAACGAACCTCAAATTAAATTTAAATCGTTATTTAAAATAAATATTAATCCCTACAAGCTGATAAAGGGAAAATTTCTGGCAGGATCTTTGAAAACTACTGTCGAGCAGATTAGCATATTTGTCTAATTTTATGCCTTTTCAAAACACAATAAAACTTCGGATATTCTGGAAACACAATTGGCCGTATTTACTGTGATGCAACTAAAGAAATTTCATATTTTCTTTTATCTAGCATTTGTCGTCAGTGAAGATTATGAAACTAAGGAAAACGTAAAATAACTTTACTTCATCTAAAGCAAAATAATAAGCATTCTTTGTTTTTTTGTTTTGCTTTGTGTTGAAGAAATTAAATAATCTTTTTTTTTTCTTACTTGCCTAAACATGCATGCAATTTCTATTTTAAAAAAAGCTGTTATGAAAGGTTTGACTTACACAGACACTAAAACGTAACGCATTATTTAATTTTTACTATATTACATTTAAGGAAGTGTTTTAGGAAAGAAATATTTAGTGAGTCTATGCAATGACCGAAAATCCTAAACCGTTGATAATCCTCAGCTTTATATGTAACTGATTTTTTAAAAACGTTTAACTATTAAGTATTTCTGCAACGTCGCATGCCAATTTCCAATTTTCCGTCAAAATTAATTTAATACCCTCTTAAAATAATGCAGTATATCATGTTTATGCATTGTGACGAAGCGAAGAAACTGTATTTCACATTATTTAATTAACAAAATAATTAACAACTAGGTCAAAATTTATTTTCATTGGACCTCGAAAGAAGAAATCCGGATATCTGAAATGAGGGTATTTGGAATGCTATTTCTATATAGTTTGAAACACTGTCGTAAGATATTTTCCTTCTTTAAAATATAAGGAACTAAAACGCTACATACACTGCTCGACATTTAAAATGCAACACCAAGAAGGAGTGGTCAGAAAGTGATGAAATTTGGAAAAAGACAGAGACAGCAAACAGCAATAAGTGATGTATATTTCAAAACGATAGTCAGAATACAGAGCGAGAACGGCATCGGTTCAGTAGGATGTAGGACCACCGCGGACAGCGACGCACGAAGAAACACGTCTAGGCATAGATATAATAAGAGTGTGGATGGTGCCCTGAGGGATGGCTCTCCATTCCTTTTCAACCATTCGCAACAGTTCGTCTTCTGAACGAGGCAGAGTCAGCAAACGGCGTCCAATCACATCCCACACATGTTCGATTGGTGACAGGTCAGGAGAGTACGGTGGCCAGGGAAGCATCTGTATACCTTGCAGAGCATGTTGGGAGATGCGAGCACTATGTGGTCGGTCGTAAATTTGCATTAGGCAGACCCTGAAGGTAGGGGATTGCTACCGGCCGCAGTACATTATCTAAGTATCGTTGGGCCGCCATAGTGCCCTGAACACGAACTAGAGGTGACCTGGAATCGTAGGCAATAGCGTCCCAAACCATTATGCCACGCTGTCGCGCGGTGGGGCGTTCCACAGTTACTGTCGTATTAAATCTGTCTCCACGTCGACGCGACACACGTAATTGGTGACTGCCACTGGATAAACAGAAGCGTGACTTATCTGAGAACACGACGTTTCGCCATTCTGTCATCCACATCGCTCCAGTCCGGCACCATTCTAAACGTTGGCGTCTATGCCGTGGGGTCAATGGCGGTCTTCTTAACGGACGCTGTGAGTGCAGGCCACGTTCAACCAATCGACGGGAAATGATTCTCGTCCACACGGGAATATCCATGATATCTTGCACATGCTGCAGAACCGTGGTACAAGTGACTTGCCGGACCGCCACAGCTTGTCGGCGGATGCGTCGATCCCCGTGTGCTGACGTCACTCTGGCTGCACCTGCACCCCTCCTTCTTCCCACATTTCCTTGTTCCAACCATGTTCGCCATAGCCGATGTACCGTGCTCGCATTCATGTGCGTATCAACTGAGATTTGACGTAAGGACCAACCCGCCCTTCTCAATCCGATCACCATAACCCTCGTAAAATCGTCTATCTGCTGGAAGTGCCTTCGTTGATTGCGGCCTGGCATTCTCTCCTATTTCACGTATCCTCCGGGACAAAAACCAACTTTCTTTGATAATTCGTCTGGCAGAAATAACGACACAAATATTGCCCATTTTGCACGCTCCTTCCCTTATATCTTACTTCACGTGCGTCAGAGAGCTGCGCATTTCACATCATTCGCATAACTAAATGACGGGCGTCTACTCTAAATTTTGCATACATTTCTGACCACTCCTTCTTCGTGTTGCATTTTCAATATCCAGCAGTGTATGTATGTAATGCGTATTGAATGTAATTCGATGAATCTGCTGAATTTGGGCCAAGTAAGAACAAAAACTCACTTGCACGCAAACGAGAAGTTTATTCTGAGACAGGCGATTCGCTAATTGCCTGCCCGTATTGTAAGGTATTTCTTCCGTCTTTATGGCATGCCTTCGTGGTGTAGTGGTTAGCACTTTCGATGCGCGTTCTACGACAGATCTGTGGTTCGAGTCCCGGCGAGGGCTTTGCTCACTTCTCTTGCTTCAAAAAAAAAAAAACCTTACTGACTCCACAATAGATGCATGTATATGTTAACATAGCTTTGTCTGGAAATGCAAATAGCGTAGTTCGAAAGTGCTTTTGACACTTTCAAGAAGTAAGTTTTTTACGTATTAAATAGTACCCACGCAACCGCAGTATGCTACGCGAAAGCAACAATGTCATTTGTCTTCCCACTTAATTTACGATTAATGTTCTAATTTTAATTTTACAGAAATTAAGGATAACATTCAACTGGAAATGATGTTACGGAGTCATTCTTAAGAATCATATTTGTTTTTGGCCCTCGCTATCATTTTAATTAGTGTCTGTATAGCCCCCTCAAATTATTTAAACCTTGATTTAACTGGGAATCAAGATCGTTCTCTTTAAATGCTCTGTATTCTGTCACCTTGAATGCATCGAAGAATTAGGTTTGTCATTTTTTTACTTCTTCTTTTTGTCAAGCGGCTTTGGATTTCTTTAGTCTTTTGATTACTCATAATTTAACACAGCATGTACTTTCATTTCGATCTATGTTTTCATTTTTATTTATCAAATTTTTAAAATTTATTTTTAAATATTTTTTTATTCTATTGGCTGCCTTTTTCCTCTTTTGATGTCACATCATTTTACTTTTCGATAAAAGCTTTTTTGCACGATAAAAGTTTTTTTTCTACAAAGAATAAAATATGATATCTCAAATGAAAGGAGAATTAAAAAGAATGCCATACCTTTTCAAGTCTATCATAATTAACATTACGAGGCAAACTTTGCAATCCCGAGAATATTATATGTCTCTTGGAAGTACCTTAAAAATTAAACACTTCTTTCAACTGTTTTTTACCTTATATTATTTCCACGCATATGCTGATCTAAATTAGCATTTCATATCATCTTGTGGAGAAATGTGATTCCTTTACTCGAATTTTTCATAGAGACAAATTTAGACAAAATAATCAGCATCCGATTAATGCAGAAGATTAACAGGGTTGCGGATAACCAACGAAATTCCTAAAAACGATTAAGTTTGTTTACAGCGGAATAATGGAAAGCTTACTGTCACAAACAATTCAAACAAATCAACACAAAATGTCGTTTACAGAAAATACAGGAGAATGAATAAAGAGATAAACCTAGAATAAAGAGAAAATGAGCGAGATAATATTATGATCGTAGGTGATTACGCAGTATTTAAGAGCTCTTTTTAGCCATAAGAGTATGTACTTTATTTGTACATAACCTAGAATATATAAACATCCTAAAATAAAAATAAAATGTTCTTGTGATCCTAGATGATGACGCAGTATTTAAGACCTCTTTTTATTCATAACAGCATGTACTTGATTTGTATATAACCCAGAATATATAAACATCCTAAAATAAAAATAAAATGTTCTAACAGGCTTTTTACCGTTTGCTTAAACATTGTTTATGCTCCTTTGTCAATATTGCTTCTTAACATCATTTATATGTTTTCTTCATTTCTAACAGTGTTTATTTTCCATTATTTACAGTGTGTGCTTTCGTTTTTGAA
The DNA here is from genome assembly GCA_000611955.2 of Stegodyphus mimosarum. Taxonomy (NCBI): domain Eukaryota; kingdom Metazoa; phylum Arthropoda; class Arachnida; order Araneae; family Eresidae; genus Stegodyphus; species Stegodyphus mimosarum. Next base: position 1,535,605 of record KK116287.1, read on the forward strand.
AATAGATTTAAGTTGTTTAACCAAATGAATTTATTCTACAGTTTTAACTGCCTGAAAATACAGATACATTTGTTATATTAATTTTCAGTTAATTATAATATGGGTTATTATACTTTCTTTCGTTTTTATGTGCCTTTGGTTAAGTCGAGCATTACTTCATACACATTCCATTACCTAAATGAAATCTCTCTCTAGAGTGCCTCATGGATCAAATAGGAATGAATTATGAGGTGATGTGAAGAGATAAGTGTAATACGGAGTATTAGAAGTATCATATTTTAATTATAGAAAATTACGGAGTATTTAAAGTAATGCGGAGTATTAAAAGTATTATATTCTAATTATAGTGCATTTGCGAAGTTCATGTTACCGTGATTTAGTTTAGCTTATTATTACCATTCATGTTTTAAAAAAAGCTCTGTAAAACTCTATCTCCTTTGATAACGGCAGCGCGTAGGAAGACAGGCATGTCATGCATTTGCGTAATCAAGTGCTTAATAAATTAATTCCTACACACGAATAAGTGATACTTACGGATTTGCTTGACTAAACGTTGTTAGGACTTCTCGCAATATATTTAATACATACTTGAGCTTTCCGTTTCTGTTCATACAACCCGAATAGGAGTAAAGTCATAAAAATTATACTCTTAGTCGTCTAAAATAATCGAATAAGTTTATCCCCAACGTGTTACCAAATGAATCTTGTTTGCGCAATTTGCTATGTTAATTAAACATTAATGAAATATTTATTCCTTATTTGCCTGTTAAGTCTCATCCAGGATAACTGTTATGTAAAAAAGTCTTTAAATACACTAAACTCTTACGTAGGCTTCAGATTCTTTAATAAGAGAAAATATTTTTTGTCTTAAACACTGTTCCGAATTAATAATCTTAAGCTTTATTTACAGCGGTATGTGCTTTAATCCTTGATAACACTAAACTCAGAGAGAAAAGGACATAAACAAAGAATAGTACAATACTGTTATGTAATACATACTTATCCTAATTGTAATGCTTACCCTAATTCAGTTATCAGTAATGGAAGTTATTAATTTGATTTTATTTTGCTCTGTTGAAAAGTAATTGATGTTAACTTTTTTAAAGGGCAGTTTTGGTTAATTCTGAATTTAAGTTGCTTGTGTTAATTTTTACTCTTCTCCTAAGTGCTGTTCGGTTAACCATTAAATGTTTATTCTTAAGCTCAAAATCTTAACTTGTTTTTTTTGTACCGTTTGTTTAATTTCTGGTTAGGTTGACCCTTAAGGTCATTTTTACTTAAATTTTAAAGTTCTCTGTTTATTACACTAGTTGGTGTATAAAGTTTATTAAGTTTTATTTAACGTACCCCTCTTTCTGGCAAAGTTTTGAATCCATATTTTCTGACTCTGGTGGTAAAGTCGTTTATGGTGTTGAAACATGAATTTAGCTGTGTAATTATTATATTTCAACCGTAGAAACACTCTTCAGTGTTTAATTTAATTTAGTTAATTAAATGCCTGATTTTTACAATTCATTTTCTTAAATCATTTCTTTGTAATGAAAGAGCATGATTTATAGCCTTATTTTTCGAAATCTCCCTGGAGAAAAAAATACCTTCCGATTCTCAGAATGCTTATCTCTGTCAGAGAGTTGTCTAGGAATTCCTTAACCAAAAGGCTTATTTCTGCACCCTCCTTCTAAAGATTTTTTTTGTATGCATTTGTGCTGCTCAGGGGTTTTGTCACGAGGGTAACTGGGAGTTCGTTAGGCTTCGACCCATGTATGAAGGACTCCCTGTGCGACGCTAGGTTCGGGATTGTGCTTATTTCATTGTGGCTAATAGTTGAATGACCTCATGCTCTGAGCAAAAAAATTTTCCAGTTTCGAGAAATCCGCCAACCGCTGGTTTCCTCTGAAGATCTTTTCCACCTTCTGCCACGGATACTCCTCATAGGGCTGCCTTACAACTAGCAACTTTCGGAACATCAAGAATCGCCAAGCCAGGGGCTGGTGAGAAGAAAAAGAGCTTGCAGCGATGCCTGCTGCAGTTTTCGCCAGACAAGAAGCAGTTGCTGAGATCGAGAAATTGTTCACGAGAGCCCTGTAGAAGGCAAAATCGGAGAAAAATGGCCAGCACAACGGTCGGAGGGAAGCCATGGAGAGGAGGAATGCCTGAAACTAAAAATTATTCGTTCTAATTTCTCTTATTTTTGTTTTACAGAAATTTCTGTACCGGCGGAGAAAAATGGGCCCCCCTCAAGGAAGCTTATTCTTTTCCACTACTGAAATTTATCTGATATGGTGGGCCCACCACCCTAATGTATTAACTTAAATGTAAGGCATGTGAATTCATTTTTATTTAGTTCTACAGACTATGTGCCACCACAGGAACATGAAATTTTCTTAAACGAATATTGTTGTCACGTACGTTCGTATTTATCAAACTAACCATTGTTTCCTGCTTTAGTCACTGTAGATGACTTCTTCTGTTAAACACCTGTAAAAAAATGTTGTAGAAATTTATTGTTTAATTCCTAATAAATGTTAAGCTTAAATTTACCTAAACGTGTTTGTTTTACTCGCAATTTAGAACACTGGACCAATTTAACTTTAGAATGGGCTTTTGATAAATTTCACAACGCATTGTATTAACCAAATTCGATAAATTGTTATGTTGCTCCTATGTTTATTATTGATATTATTCTTACAAACGTATTCGGTGCAATACTGGTATGCACGTTTTACGTTTTGATAACTATACTTGTTTTGGTACACATATATCTTGTAAAGATATGCTTGTCACACCATTCACCTCATTCAGTGCATATTAAGTATTGGTTTAATTACTCTAGCAATGTTAGTATTATATGTGTACGATCAAGACACCCATGAATAAATTAATAATGTTAAATTTAAAAGTAATAATACAACAATACATTTTCCAGAATTTTCCCTGCTTTCAGCGGATTTCTATTGAAAGATTAAAGAAAAACGATGATAAAACTAACTTGTTATTTCTTCATTAACGCCCTATTTGAAAGAAGAAGAGTTACATCAGTTCTTGTGCAATAATATGTTTGCATGGGTGCTGAAATAATCGAATCAGCTTAACTGCAAATAGGAATTCATATGCCATCTTTAGTGCGCAGCTAATTTACCTTTTCAAAGGACATTTTATCTGCTCTTGATTTCTTGATAACAGTAGCTACATGTTCCATTAAAACATATATTTTTAATTCCTGCATTTGAAATAAAATTCGTGTTTCTGCAATAGTTGGATTTTACTTTTCACTGATTATCTGTTTCTACAAAACATGAGTTATAAATGTTTATATCCATATAATCTTTAAAGCCTTAGTTATCCACTTCACTATGTCCCTCAAGATAAACTCGTCGATTTGAAATCTGTCGTCAGGTGTCAGCAACGAGATGCCCTTTTAGGGTTTAAATGTAGCTTGGATGGATCGCTGTCCCCAAAAGAGACTCATCGCTTCCTAGTTTTCAGCCGCCAGATTACCGCGAAAGTAAAAAAGGAGGTTTATAGTCTAATTTGTTACGCTATCTCCAGATGTGGGTTGTAACAGGATCGTAAAATAAGGTAACTTAAAAAGGTAGGAAATGGAGCCTACTTCTATTCTGCTACAGCTGGCATTGCAATGGGAACTACTGCTAGTTTGAAAGTGGACCTTTTGGGGACATTCTATATTAATTTTCAGATAAGAGACTAGAGAACACAAAACAATTCTTTCTACTGGGTACGCTGACGCAACTCAACAACCTTGAGTGTGAAAATGAGGCGGTTCAAACTGATTTGACGCTAACGTGTAAACAGATCTTGATAATTGATGAATGGGGGAAATATTTCTATCGTAATCTGAGACCAGTCTCAGAGACAAAACATTCATCTTTGGAGAAAACAAAAGGTAGCAAACATTTGAGATATGTAGGACGGTCAGGTGGTTATCGTAAACATTAAGCAATACCATATTATAAGAAAATAAGCCCTTCAACTTTATACAACTAAGCAGAGATCAATCTTACATTAACTAGCTTTTACGGAAATATCCGAGTAGTTCCTGGATTTAACATCCCACTGGATGGCCGTCGAAAACATCACAGTCAAAAAGTTTGCGAAACGAGCAATGCAATGCGAAAACATCATCGTGCAAATCATCGTGGGAGAAAAGAGATTAAGTAAGAAAAGAATGCAGTTTTAGAACATCGTCGCAGCAAATATCGTGGTAAAAAATCAAGCACCTACAAATCATCGCATCGCAGACATGTGTTTCGCCGCCTTTAATAATGTCAAATGTATTGTTACGTTGGGTTTTTGATGGATTGAATACACACAGCATCAATGATAGGTTGATAAAATTTACTTTCCCAACAGAAACACTTCACAGTTCTGAAACTTTTCACAAAAGTACTCGTACATTCTCTGTATAACAGAGCACAATCAGCAGTTACCACTTCATATCACTAAGATCGTTAAGCGTTTAACAATATAAAATGCCTCAGTGAGTAAGCTCGCACTTTAATCTCTCAATACTCTAACTTAAACTCTGTCTTATACAGTTTTCATCCATCCGCTGAGAAATTTACAGTGCCTTCGATTTCTCGAAATCGCTAGAAGGCATATATAGTTACAGTAACATGGGACCGGATACGATTAGTTACATAGGGATCGGACCAGTTACAGCTACACAGGGATAGAACCAAAATGTCACCAAATAGTGGCCAACTTTGGCGATTTGTCCCTAAATCTGGCGACAAAAATTAGTCACCAAAAATGTCTCCAGGATGCTTGGTAAAATAGACGTTTCCCTCCGAGCTAAATGGACTTGCCCCTGTAACTTTAATTTTTCGACGAAGATCTATTTTCTTTACGCCTTTCATATAACATTATGTAAGCTATTCTATAGTTTGCATATAATTTTACTAAAATTATTTACAGCACTAACATTATTTACATACATCCAAAATTCGGGACATTGCCCCTTTCGCAAGAACTGCTCATCCTGGCAGTATAATCTCTGGTCAGGAAGCCGTTCTTGCAGCTAAGGAAACTCAATGTAATACTAAAATAATAATTTCAAATAACATTACAACGAATCAAATACTAAATCCATAAATAAATGCATGAATTTACAACTTTGTGTGCATATAGGACCGTGGTCTTAGCACACTATTTACGATATATACACTATTGGGACTATGGCTATAGTAAAGGGGCTACCCCATCGTAATGAACGACTTTAGGTTTCGAATTTGATGACTTACGGATCGAAACTACGACGTCGTTCAGCCTAATTAGAACTGTTCAAGGACTGCCCCAGGGTGATTGTAGTTTAGGAGAAAGTCCAGTTGTGTTGCAAATTTTAATTGTGCTTATGTAATTTAAAACATAATATTTCAGAAGGAGATTTGGATTTACTGGATTATGACAAATCACATTAAGGGTGTCTGCCTAAGGAGATGGATGCCTTTGTAGAGGAATTTCTCAGAAAGTGAATGGCATCCCTCCAAATCTCTCAGGGAGCAAGTTCATTCATTGGTCGAGCTACCAGTGTTCAACGACTTTACTGCTCAGCCACCAGTGACAATTTCAGCAAGGTAGTAGAAACATAAATTAGTTAGTTTTACATGTCATGGGGAAAACTCAAATTTAAAATTATACCCAGAAAACTTATACATATTTTTCAGAAATACTATTGATGACATTTTATTATAGAGGCATCTAAAAGGCGGCCACCGTTGCCTCCTATGAAGGGACGGACAGTTACAACCATGCCTTCTGCGGGATTCAAACCCAGACCCTTCGATATCGTAGTTGGTTTCCCTAACCACTATTTCATCTGGGCGGTAGGGGATCAAATTGTAGGTTTACGTACATTTGGTTGGTCCTTACGACCGTATCGCTGTTGAAACGTATGTAGATGTATCCACTGTGCATAGCATCTAGATGGATTGGTAAAGGAAATATAAATTGTTGCGAAAAACCAGGTAAATTTGATGTACTACCGAACGCGCAGATCGACACATACTATAAGAAACTGAGGCGGCTCCAGAGTCGACTACTATGGAAATTTTTCGAAAGGAGCTTCGGATACTCCGATATCTGGGAGAATAGTTTTCCCGACGTTTAATTGAAAGTGGCATGTACACAAGCCGCCCTTTACGAAGACTGCTATTAACGGCAAACCGTCGATGCGGAAGACTACGATGATATCTTCAGTGAGCCACTTGGACATCTGAATGGCATAATCTGGTATTCAGCTACGATTCTCGATTTTGTTTCTGATCATAATCGCCGGTAAAAGACTCTGGAGGCGTCGCAGAAATAAAATCAATCCTCCTACTACTACTGAACGCCATAACGTTCTTCAGGGTGCCATAATCGTCGGAATGCGATCAGTTACGTTAGCAACTCAGCCCTGTTACGCATCAGAGGCACACTGACGGCACATCGATACGTTGATGAGGTGCTGCAGCCGGTTGTGGTAACTTACCTTTAGAAACTACAAAATGGTATTTTCCAGCAGAAAACTCGAAAACGCAGACGACAATCATTAGCCGACAAGCCGTGAAGCATGCGTCGTGCTTCCTTGGCCTGCGATGTCCCCTGATCTTTCGCCGATCAAGAATATCTGGGACGTTATTAGTCATCGTTGTCTGCTTTGCCTTAGCCGTTATCGGCTAACGAAATTCGGAAGGAGGGTTTAAGACACTAGCCGCACACTAACTGAATCTGTACCTCGTAGTGTTGCAGCTTTTACCGTAGTGAGGGGTGGTCATGCATCTTACTAATCCCCTGTATATTTCAACACTATATACATTTATCCTTCCATAAATATCATCACTTATCTACATATTCTTTCTTTATCTGTATATCAGTTAACACCGCATTCTACCCAATCTTTCATGGTGCTGCATTTTCTATGTCGGGCATTAATTATAGTAATTACAGCTCATCTTTTCTGGGAACATAAATAAACATAGGTATTAAAAATACTTTTGTAAGACGATGACGTGCACAGAAATCTGCAAAGTTGTAGGATCATGAATAGTCGTTTTAAAGAGGATTCTTTATATTTAACTTAGCATTAAACTGAAGTAACTTTCTTAAGTTAAGTAAGTTAAAACTTTTAAGTACTTTAAAAACATTGTTCATTTTTTTTTCGAATGTCTCTTATACGAACACTTTTTAGTTAATGCTTGAACTTTCAAAACTGAAGTGAACTATCTTCTTAAGACGACCACCTCTAAAAGTGACTGTATAACTACCAAACTTTATTAAATCTTATAAGGTTTCTCCTTCAATCTCTTGACTTTCTTCGTTAGCATAAACTGTGAAACCTTATGTGGAGGACAGTGAGCAGATCTAGGCTATGTCCTTTAGTGTGAAGAACTACAAAGTCAGAAGGAGGGTTTAAAAGTGACCCTTTAATTCAAATATTTACAACTCTTCAAACTGAGAGTAAGCCACTACTTGGGCTGAACTAAAATAATATAAAAATAAAGTGTGTTAACAAATTCAATTCCCTAACTTAAATTCTAAGTAGGACGGCGAGGGAAGCTTAACTCTTAGTGAAATGCAATTATGCGAATTTCACTAGCAAACACTGGTAATTGCAAATTGCCTATGAAGGCGAACTTTCAGCAGACAGAGGAAATCTTTTCGCGCACAGCCTTACGGCGATAAATCCAAGGCTCTGTCTTTCCCCTCGTTAACTCCTGCCTTTTAACTGCTAACAGATATATGCGATTTGCATAAATATCTCACTCGCGCTAAATTCGGGCAGCAACTGAAACTTTGAGAATTCGATAGGAAAGTTCAAACTAAAAATAATTTGGTTAATTAAAATAATGAATGCTACAAAGTTGCTCCCAGAATTTAGTAGTCTGAAACTAAGTAGCCTAAAATCGGCTTTTAGTGAAGATGCTAAATTCTAAATCTAAATTTTCCTTCCTATTCGCCATCCTTTACAATTGTAAGTTTTAAATTTAGTTTAACTCTCTGTTTGTGTCTTAGATATTTTAACATAGAATATCTTTTTCCGTCTTCACATCAAAAAGATCCATCAGGAATTTGGCTGGATACTATCTGGTTCCTTCCAATCTGGAAGGAAATAAATTTTAATTTCATGTTATAAGTACATTTCACCTGAAAAGTACAACATTCCCTTCCTCTGATGCTTTCCGTAATGACTTTTATTCGCGCTTTAGGTATTCGCGTTTTTTAATTTCTATTAGCGCTTTTCGCCAAACGCATTCATTTTACACTCATTCATTTTTAAAACTTCCCCCTTGTTCTCTGGCCAAATGTGGTGTTTGTGAAAAACACGCAGTTTTACTTTGTCAAGTGTTCACAACTACCACCTGACTTCAATTCTATTGGGGTTAATTCTTCGACTTTCAAGACCTCAGACTTCCCCTAAAACAAATCTGAAATGCCCTGAGGTTCTAACATGAAATGAACTTTAAACTTTTGTGTGAAACCAGAGAACACTACGTACAACATTCAAACATTTCAATTGCATTTCATACATATAATTCATTCTTTCAATCTTCAATTCAAATTTTCTTTAAATGCTCATTGCGTTAAATAACACTTATATATTCACTTTCTAATTTAGCGCGCTTTACGCTTTTACATTACATTTTAATTTTAACTTGCGTATCCTTTACGCTTTTCCAAAATATTCGATATAAACAAAACCAGTGCTTAAGGCTTACAACAAATCATGCATTACATAGAAAACAGTTTTACATTAAATGCATTCATTATTTATACATAGAAAAATATAATACAACAGTTTTGCTATACAACTTACGTACTAGTTGCTTTTAATTAACACAATTCAATTTCCTATTTACAGAGAGTCTTTTGACTAAAATCGATGAATCCCATGTTCTGGATTACAAAGAACATTTCACGAAGTCTCACAGTTTTTCAACTGAACTCTCGAATTTCTTCCGCTGCATAATTAAGTTGTTCCTTCAAGCGTGTCCTTCACGCTTTCGGCAACCGGCTTTTGACTCGGGTAACTTCCCTTTTAAATCTGCAACTTGCACTTAAATCAGAAACATAACTGTGTGAATTTTAAAAGAAAATAAAGAATCTACTTATCTTTCTGCCAGTCTTTTAGGCGTTTTTTTGTCCATTCCTGAAAGGTTGGATATACTGTGGCTTGGGCTATTCTTTGCTTGTTACTCCTAGATTGAAACTCTGGGGCTGCCTTTCGTTTGGTCGATCTTCTTTCCTCCAGAAACACCTTGTTGGGACGAATGGTGGGTGGCGCTTTCCGTTTGTGCTGAAGTCTTTGCTCCCTCTCCAGACTGGCTCGTTCCTTCTCCTGCACTCGTAGGCTCCTTCCTTGTAAGTTGGCACCTTCGGCGGCTCGCTTCTCGACGATCTGTTCCCTCCGTAGTGGTGGAGCTTTCATAGTGTTTTCATTTGGACGTTCCTTTCTTAGACGCTTTGGTTGCTGAGACTGTTGCTTAGCGTTTGTCCTTTTTTCTTTTTGGGGTGGTCTTTTCTTCGGCTGCGGCTTCCTCTCTTCTGGTAACCTCCTTTTCAAACTGGGTTCTCTTGTTTTTGAGGGACCTGGTTGGGGCTCTTGAATCTTAGAAAAATTCTGTGAGGCTGGACCCTGCAACATGTCTTTCAAAATATTATTATTAGCTCTTCGATAATAATGTTTAATTTGATCGAAATTTGCCACAGTCTCTTCGCCCTTCTCATTCTTTAAATATGCACGGCATTCAACTATTCTTGTAATTTCAAAAGGACCATGCCATCTTGGGCAAAATTTTGCGACCTTATCTTTTGCTGCGCATGAAAGTGCGTGGGATTGTTTCAACACCTCCTCCCCCACTTTATATTCTACGGTTCTTCTTTTTGAATCGTAGTAAATCTTTTGTTTCTTTTGCGCTTCCCGGGAGCACTTTTCTGCCTCCTTCAACATTTTTTCTATTTCACCCATTTGAAATTCCGGCGCTCTATCTTTCACATAAAATAATTTATCTAAGGGGGTCATTATCTTCCTGCCCAAAAACAATTCGGCGGGGGATTTCTTCGTTGTCTCGTGCTTAGCCGTTCTGAGGGCGAATGCAAATTCTTCGACGCAGTCATCCCAGTTAGAATGGTGCTTTTGCACATAATTTCTAATCAATTTTACAATATTCTTATTTACCCGTTCCGCTATATTTGATTGTGGGCGGTAGGGTACCATTTTCATATGCTTAATGCCCAACTTGTCACACATCATTTTAAATGTACTGCTTACAAACTGGGGACCATTATCGCTAATCACCCTCGCTGGACATCCATATCTTAAAATATATTTGTTCAAAAACGAATCTGCAACGACTTTTGCTGAAGCCCGCTTAAGTGGTATCAACTCAACCCATTTACTGAAATGATCCACAATGACTAATAAAAATCGTGCCTTATTTACATGACTCCTGGGGTAGGGGCCTAAGAGGTCAATACCAATTATTTCATTGGGGAACCTAGACTCAATACTAGTTAATAACCCGGCCGGGCGGAAATTTACGTCATTATTTATCTGACACGTGTGACAAGTCTGGCAGTAATTTTTAACTATCTTTTGTAATTGCGGAAAATATACCGCCTCGCGTACGCGTTGTATTGTTTTTCTAATTCCAAAATGGCCCGAGACAGGCGAATCGTGGAGCTCTTGCAAGATACTTAAAATTAATTTGGCCGGGATGACTGGTCTGTATTCACTATTTTGATTCGTAACTTTAGTATAAAATAAGAGACCATCAATGATTTCATAGTTCTGTGCTCTGCTTCGTATTGCATTAATGTCTATATGCTGGAAGTTATCTGGGTCTTTTAAATAATTATAAATATTTCCGAATTCGGGATCCCTAGCAATTTCTTCTATTACAGTCTCTCGAGAGTCAATGACCTTTGCCTGAAGCATCGCTATTTTTACTTTCTCGCCGTTCTCGTCTAACTTTATTCTAGATAATGCGTCGGCCACTACATTGTCTTTTCCCGGTGTGTGTTTGATAATGAGATTAAATTCTTGCAACTTTAGGGTCCACCGAATTAAGCGTGGCGAAAGATTCTTTCCTGAAAATAATCTGGTAACTGCCGCATGATCTGAATATACTGTTACGGGAGAACTCCCAAAATATACACAAAATTTTTGAACAGCTGCGAGCACTGCTAAAGTTTCACGCTCCGTTGCCGAATAATTTCTTTGCGTATCATTCAATGTACGACTAAAAAAGGCAATCGCTTTTCTATTTTGTGTTAACACGGCTCCGATTGCGTAATCTGATGCGTCTGCATAAATTTCTAGACCCTTGTCTTTCTCTGGGAACTTTAGAACCGGTGCATTAATTAAAGATTCTTTTAACTTCTCAAACGCGGCGTTTGCTTCTGAAGACCACGCAAAACGAACTCTTTTCCTTCTCAACTTTAACAATGGTTCAGCAATTTCTGCGAAATTTTTAATAAAAATTCTATAATATGAGCACATACCCAAGAAAGTCGCTAACTTTTTGGCTGTATTCGGAATTGGGTAATTTTTCACTGCTATAACTTTAGATTTATCTGTTTCGATCCCCCTTTGAGAAATTTTGTACCCTAAATATTTGAGTTCTTTTGCCGCGAATTTACATTTCTTAATGTTCACTTTAAGTCCTGCATCTTTCAAAAGAGTAAAGACTTCTCGAAGGTCTTTAATATGTTCTTCCAGCGACTCTGAAGTAACAATTATATCGTCAAGATAAATAAATGTACTTTTTCCTATTACCGGCCTTAAAATTTTGTCCATGCACCTCTGAAACGTGGCCGGGGCTCCCGACAATCCAAAAGGCATACGCAAAAAGCCATATGTACCGTATTTTGTTATGAATGCTGTTTTGTGAACATCTTCCGGCTTTATGCTTATCTGAAAATATCCTGATGTCAAATCTAGCGTGGTTATGTAGTTTGTTGATTTAATACTTCTTAGAATTTCATCAATTACCGGAAGTGGGTAAGTTGGAAATTTTGTTATACTATTAAGCTTTCTGTAGTCAATAGCGAACCTGTACCTTAATGGATCAGTTAACGGCAAATCATTATTTTTCTTACATAAAACCACCTGACTCGCATATGCACTTGAAATAGGAGTAATTACTTTATTTTTTAACATTTCATCAATATGGTATTTTATTATTTGTTCTTTAACTTTATCGTACTTATAAGGACGTTGACGTATAGGTTCATCCGTAGTTAATTTAATTTCGTGTGCTACGATCTGTGTGAATCCGGGAATATCATCAAATAAATCAGCGAAATAACTTACCAACTCCCGAAACTTGTCCTGTTCTTCGGGCGTTAGATGGCTTAAATCCACTTCAGGGGGAGGTGTTGATTTCTTTTTAACTGGGTCCATGGTTACTTGCAAGGTGGAGTTTTCAAAATCGATTTTCGCATCCACAGCTGCAAAGAAATCTGTTCCTAAAATAACCGATGCTTGGAGGTTCTTCACTACAAGAAACATAATTTTTTTTTGTTCTTCGCCGATTTTGATGTACAGCTCGATTTTTCCCATGCATTGACACGTTTTTCCTTGGGCTGCTACCACCTTCATTCCTTCCACGCTATGCAGACGATATCTACGAAAGTGCTTCTTAAAAAACTCTTCTGCCAAACAGCTTCCTTGAGCGCCGGTATCCAACAGAGCTGTAGCGGGTACGTTGTTAATTAGTAACTGCAGTCTCGGTAATTCAATGTTTCTCACCATGACCGTATTTAGCTGTACTTCAGAGGGATTTTTCTTCTCCTCGGAACATTGCACCCCCTTCCCCGCAATATTCCTTAGTAGTTTAAATGCTTTGCGGGTGTTTTCTTCTGTTGCTGGCTTCTGCCTGGGGAGAATGATTTTCTTCCGTAGTTGGAATTATTTTGTTGGCGCTGTACTTGGCGCGGTTGACCGCTCGCATTTTGACTGGTACCAGTAGTTCTCGGCCATCGTCTGTTTCTTCCTTCGGCATTCTGGTTCCCCTGCAGCCGCTGTTCATACGATTGTCTCCGTTGATTTTCGGCCGCTCGCCGGCTCTCGAATTGTACGGCGAGTTCAAACAGCTTGTCCAGCGTCACGGGATTTCTTAGCTCCATGAAATCTTGTATCGATGGTAACAATCTGGGCAGGATTATCTGGATAATCTCCGGGTCCGGCCTCGTGCCATACAATAATTTAAAGACTTGTATTTTTCTCAAAATAAATTCCGATAGTTCATCCACCCGCTGTTGATACTTGCTAAACAATTCAGCTTCGAGTTTCGCACGGTCTTTAACCACAGGAAACGCTCTCAAAATTGCTAGTTTAAAATTCTCGTACGTGTAAGTCGGCGTTCCTGGTTCTCCCAGCAGACATTTTCCGATGCACTTATACCAGGTCGCTGCTTGGCCCCTCAATGCTCCTGTCGCTAATATGACCTTCTGATGTTCCGGAACTGGATACAGCAAAAAATGCGCTTCTAACTTTTCCAGGAATGTGTTCACAGGTCCTCTGGCATCAAAAACTACTGCCGGCTTCATGGCTGCTCTGATGGTTTCCACTATGAATCCAAATCCATCAGGCATTGCAGCTGTATTCTGGGATGTAGTAGGCATATTCCAACTTCCTTCCATCCTTTTAGTTGTTCGGGCGCCAGTGTAAGGTTTCTCCTTCAATCTCTTGACTCTTTTCGTGAGCATAAACTGTGAAACCTTATGTGGAGGACAGTGAGCAGATCTAGGCTATGTCCTTTAGTGTTGAAGAACTACAAAGTCAGAAGGAGGGTTTAAAAGTGACCCTTTAATTCAAATATTTACAACTCTTCAAATTGAGAGTAAGCCACTACTTGGGCTGAACTAAAATAATATGAAAATAAAGTGTGTTAACAAATTCAATTCCCTAACTTAATTCTAAGTAGGACGGCGAGGGAAGCTTACTCTTAGTGAAATGCAACAATGCGAATTTCACTAGCAAACACTAGTAATTTCAAATGCCTATAAAGGCGAACTTTCAGTAGACAGAGGAAATCTTGGCGCGCACAGCCTTACGGCGATAAATCCAAGGCTCTGTCTTTCCCCTCGTTAACTCCTGCCTTTTAACTGCTAACAGATATATGCGATTTGCATAAATATCTCACTCGCGCTAAATTCGGGCAGCAACTGAAACTTTGAGAATTCGATAGGAAAGTTCAAACTAAAAATAATTTGGTTAATTAAAATAATGAATGCTACAATCTCATCTTTCTAAGACGACCATTTTCAAACAAGGATAAATCATTCAGAGCCGTAAATAACTTAGAGCAGTTTCACTATATTTAGCTTACAAGTTTAGGTAATTTTTATTCCTCTTAGTTTAAACATTTCACTTTTTTAATCTTTTTATTCGAAAAATTTGAATTATTGCTTGTTCTTGCTTAACACGTAATGAATAATCCCGTAATGACGTCCTCTGGAAGTGACAAATAATCGGTTTACTGTGGAAGATTGCTCCATAAAGGAATTATCGCTTAGGAAATGTGACTTCGATGAAAAAATTCTAAGGAAAACTGTCTCATATTACATATAGTGGTCGATATCTTTTATTTCCTAAGATCATGTTTTTACTTAGAATTTCTGAGTTTTCAAAATATCTTTATGCACAACGTACCAGAAATCGATTGCGTAATTACATTAATATTTCTGAATGAGGCTTTATTTTGTGGCGACACATTGCTCTCGGAAATTCTTAACTAGTAAGTTTGGGAAGCCTATTTGTCCTTGTGAGTTCTTAATCAAAAACAAAAATTAATAAACTGAAAGTTCTTTAGACTGCTATTAGGTGAGATAGTTTTCAAGGATAAAACTGCATATATTTTATACTCACTTTTATTTTCAATTAATGAAAAAGTATCAGATACAAATTTTTGCATCTTAATAGCGAATTGGTGAGAATAAAAAAAAACTCTCACTGCTATTTTAAACATTTTGTAAGCATATGATTTCGAATGTAAATCATGACAAAAAGTTGGACCCACCGGCGGCCAAGCGGTAAAATAGCTGAACACTGGTAGTTCCTACTTGGCTTCGATTCTTGGCGAAAGGGGTGATTGCATGGTCGTTTTGTTGTTTTTCTGTGTGTAACGTGTATACCAGCCAGTTTTCTCTTAGAACGTCCTTCCCAAAGGCATCTCTTCCCTTAAGCAGATAGCCCTAGTTTGCTTTGCCATAATCGCCTAAACCATAACTAAAAACTAATATTCGTATTCGCTTTCTGCATCATTAGATTTTAATTAAATTGAGGCAGTTAAATGAAATAAAATGAGGCTATTTTTTGCTTCTATGCATTAAACTAAAAGCTTCGAAGATTTTTCAGAAGAGGTATTTTGAAAAAAGTTTTACTGATTTTAATATTTTACCTTCTCAATCAAACAAAACTTTATTTTCTTTTTTTACTAAATTTGTAAATTTTATGGTACATAATATTAATTATTATAATTAAACTATATTATAATTATAATTATATTATTATTATAATTAAAAATTATATGAGATACATAATATTAATTATTATTTCTATACGAAATGTCCAGGCGCGGTAAGATAGCTTCCCCGCAAAATAGGTTTAGGGTTGCCATAAAATGGTAAGGTAAGGCAGGGTTGCCACATTTGGCGAGAAATCGCCCATTTGACGACAAAATTGGCGATATGCTATAGACGCAGTGAGAACCTTCTAGAATGAATTCTTCCTGGTTTAGCCCAGAACGTTCTCGAATACAAGCCAAAAGCTATATAAACCCTGCTGGTACGCGGAGAGTAAGTTGGCGTTTCGTCTAGCTGATAGTCAGTCAGTGAGCGAGTGTCTAGTTGGTCGTCGACTGCATCGAGAGCGTTTCTTAGTGTATCGCGAGGCAGTGCATCGTCGAGTTTTATCTTAGAGTGTGTTGAGCTCCGGGAACGACTGAACCGAGTCAGGAGCTGTACTCTACCGTATCGTCGAGTGCATGACGGGTTCTAGCGTGGACAGTCTCGAGAGTACGTGGAGTTCCGAGAACCACTGAGCGGAGTCGGGAGCTATACTCTGTGTTTTGCCGTGAAGCTGTCTGCACCGTTACAGCCTGATAGTCTGAAGGCTGTGTCGCTGATTGTCTCAGCGTGTTTATAGTAGTTCTTTTGACGACTGTAAGCGTGATTTTGGAGCTGTCTTGTAAAATACTGGCCAATAAAGTGTGTTTTGATACTTCATCAAGTGTCGCCGTCGTTATTCACTCCAAATCCACGAACCTTGAAGAAAAAAAACGTAACAATATTCTACTCTTTACATGTAATGGAACTTACTTACTACTCTTTGCATGATATGTATCAAACAACTGATACGTAACTGCAAACATTTATGACTATAATTTAGGTTGTTGTTTGACTTCTAAATTAATTTATGACTATGTGTAGAAACACTTTATTTGGTTTTATTTATTTGATTATGGCAAAGCACTCGAGGGCTGTCTGTCTAGGGGAAGGGATGCTTTCGTGGAGTATTTTTTAAGAAAACTGGCTCTTACACATGTTACACATGGGGAAAGCCACGAAACAGCCATGAAAACAGCCTGTTCTCAAGATTCAAACCTTGGACCGAACTACCAGTGTTTAGCGATTTTACCGCTCAGTCGCTGGTGGACGACATTTTATTTAACAGATACTTTTGATAACTGATTTTCCCTCTTGAAAACTTTAAAATAACCTTTATGGACTGTTGTCTTGCTCCTCTTAATTGTTTATCCCATTTCTTAATATATTTCTTTTAGTTTCTCGAAAGAATATTCTCTGTTCTACAAAACCATAAAAACAAATTTCTAGATAAGCGGCTACAGAGGCATCCTTTTGCAACAAGCATGTCGTGCTGTACTCAGGGGCAGATCTAACACAGACAGAAAAATCATTTACAGCTAAATATCGATAGCAGCTTTTACTGCTACACTCACACGGAAGTACTACAAAAAATTGTGTAACGACATAACAAATCTCGAAAAACAATGGAGCGAGAAAGAGCCTTCGTCAATTAATCAAAACTTCCAATATAAAGTTAATGGCAGCAGTATTTTCCTCGTTTAAAGAAAGCCTTATAAGGTATTTTCTCCCTCCTTTCAGCATGCCTTCGTGGTGTAACGGTAGCACACTCAGAGCGTATTCGAGAGGTCCAGGTTCGAGGACCGGCAAGAGCATCGCTCATTTTCTATGTCACCTGCTTCATAAACCTTAATGACTCTACAGCTTCACACGAAGCTATACAGTGCTATCGTCTTATTTACGAACAAAAGGGAAAAAAATTCCTCTTCATAAAAGTTTAGATACGTATTTTCTTAAGAAAGATACATCAGAAAACGGCATAGTTAGCTCATCTAATACGGCATCTCCTTTCGCTTCTCATACAGCCTGTTCATCACAAATGTCCCCTTTACTATTCGATGAGTCTTCAGACGTTGAGTGAGGATTTGATTTATTCTCACCAACTCGGAGATCTCATATGCTTCCAAGACGGTGACCAATGGTACATACTGTATAGTAGAGTCATCCTGTATTTACTATTTATACTTCTTATTTGTAATATGCCCTATTTAAAATTCAAGATATATCGCTCATTTGTTTTAGCATTTTTAATTGTTTATTTAGTAGTATTTACAGCTCTTGGCTCACAACCGTCGTTGGGAGATCTGCATAGCAAGTAACATTTTAAGAACAAATTTATGATATAACGGTTATTTATGAACGATAGGAAGGTTTGCGAGGTGGTGAATGTCTGTCTATTCATCATTTCAACAAGTATCGAATTAAAAGCTATTCTCAAAACATTTAATTTTACTTATGGGTTTGTAAGAATCGAACATTACAAATTGAGTTGGGATTCATCTGAGAGGTCTAGAAGACTTAAGCACCGGGTCAATTTATTTTTGACACAACTGCATTAAACAAGCTGTTTTATTGATAAGACTGAGGAGGTACTGAATTACTAAACTTTTGTCCTAATCTAAATATTTGACAAAGGCTTAGTTTGTTATTTGATCCAAAATGCTCTAAAATGGATATGGTGAATAAGAAATAATACTGAGAATAAGAAATAATATTTCAGCCATATGTTGCGGTTAAATCGCTTTCACTTTCTGTCAAGCAGAGTATTTTTAGACAGCAAAATTTATAAAATATGAGCTACATAAGAAAAATGGTTAGTTAGATGATCAAAAAAAATTCTTATTTGCCCTGTCAACAAAAGTTCGAGCAATAAAGTTCAGATTAATAAGTTATTATTGATTAAACTGTCAGTGAACAGGAGAATACTGCGCTCACAAGGATAAGACTCCTGCATTATTCAGGAAACTAAATATACAAAAAATATACACACAGCAATAAAATGTATAAAGAAATTTCTTAAAGCATTAAATTGGAAGTGAAAGCTAAGAATCGGAAAATGTTCCAAAAGAAATTTAGAGTTGTGTGTTTAAGATAAAAAAGGTTAAGAGGGTGAAAGGAGATTCCGATATAACTTAGTAAAGAAACGTCGCTTGATGAATAAAGCCCGTTTATTCCCATCTGATATAAATAATTCCACAAACGGAATAAAATTCCTCAAGGAGAAGGAAACGCAAGAGGAGGACTATGCGCTTAGCAAATAAATAAATAAATAAAATAAAAAGAATTACATTTTCAGTAAAAGATAGTCTCGATATTAGGATTAAATTTCCTATATTTCATACTCGCCAGTTATAAAAATTCTCATATTCTAGTTTCTTCGAAGTGTAGCAGAATATTTGAAATCTGGCATAGTACATTGAATTCAACGTTGTACCCGGTAATTGAATCTCAACGCCCACAGACCATGCAAATGACTGGCCACATCAACTTTAATCGTAAGAAATGTATATTTTTCATACAAAAATTTGTAAAACCTTTCGCACTAGAAATATGTGTCCTCATTTAAGTACAATGGAAAAATAATCTAATTACAATATTGGAAAAATTCTGACAAGAGTATTAAATGCTGTAATAAGCCAAGGAAAATGTTTTACACTTAGGACAGAAAATAGGTTTAATTATCTTTTTTATTTCAGACTATCCAAATTATGTCAACTATATCTTTCAAAATTGGTTTTTGATAAACATTAATAAGAGTTTTTCAATTCCATTAATGATTTCTTATGTCTGATTATAATACTACTGATTTACGTTATTAATTCTGTCCTATATTACATACTTACAATACTAACTATGTAAAAATTTTGAAAGTTTTGCATATTGACTTATGCACAGGAAGTTTGATAAAAAGGAGTTCTTTAACTGTTGATCTTAGAACTGAGTTCAAAGATATTTTCAAATGCAGCGCCCAAAAAACATAAGGAATTCTATAAATTTAAAATGCTTCTGCAAAGTTTAAAACACGATTGAATTTGCACGTTTTGAATATTTAATAGGAAAAAGTTAACTAGATATTTAATTTTTAGTTTAGGAAATTATTAAGTAAGAATTGTCCACGTAAAATTGCGGAACTTTTATTAGGTAGCTTACAGCGCATATTATAGTTTCTATTTATCCCGTCAATCAACAGTTTTAAAACTATTCTCATTCAATTCTCGATCTTATATTGAAAAACACGGTATAGGTATAGGTGGGGACACCAGATATTTCCCAACAGGTTATCCAGGTGTTGTCCCTTCCTACTAACTTTCCCGAAAAGCCTATCTTGAAGCAGAAGATGCCCGCCTTACGCTACCCCGCGGGCCCTACCACTGTCAGCAGTGCATTGGGGGCTCGTCTGCACGTCTTGAGTGCATCGTTTATACATTTTTTATCTATGAAAATTTACATTATGCATATTGATACATGAATATTACTTCGGAATGGTGATTTTACATGGTAGTTACAAATTTGTTGCATATTGTTAAAACATATAGGTTACGATTGTTTTCACGTGTTTCTTTGATTCAGTATTTTGTGGGTTGCACTTCTATAGTTCCGTGGTACTTACATTTCTTGCAAGGATTTTCTTCTACATGCAGCATATTATTACATAGAGTTCCATTTTGTTCCAATCTCATGGTTTGCCAAAGTCCATATTATAAAAATTCTACCAATTACCAAATCCTATTTAACATCTTACTGTTATGAATATGCATGCTGTAGTGTAGTAACATTATTTTGAATTTTTAATTTATATTATGATAGAACAAGTACTTAATTATCATATATAAAGTTCTGTGGACCATTTTCGCTATCGTACGTTTCGCTAGTGATAGTATAATTAGTTGTGGGAGGAACTGAAAGGGATTGTGTTACATGAGAGCACCTAACTCTTGTCCTTTTGCTGGTAAGAACTCGATTATTTTTTGTATTTTTATTCGAAGGTGCTTATTTGCTGTTGCATATCTCAAAAACGGATCCAAATACTGAGTTGGTTTTTTAAGATGCAGTTCCTCTGTTAGGGACAATAAAAATAGTAGTGCTCTGGATCGCCCCTATCTCCACATACACATGTGTCATTTTCAGAGATGTTTCTTTCATAGAAATATGTAGGGAAGGGGCCATGTCCAGTAATGTACCAATTTATGTAAGTGCTAGTGCTATTGTTCTTCTCTTAGATGCTTGGGATAAATCTAAAGGCTCTTCTGACTTGTTGTGCATTTTGCCACCAGTATTCCCACCTTTTAATCATTATCTCGTTTAATAATATTTTAATTTGGGATCTAGGGAATGGAATGGTTGTTGGAACAGAGTTTTGATTGCTTGCTGCTTCTTTAGCATATTTGTCGGCTTCCTCATTCCCTAAGGTCCCTGCATGAGCATAGCCTCAGTATTTGAAGAAATAAAGTACGTTGCTTCTTTTCTTTATATAGATAATTTCGATTTAAAAGGCGTAAAAAAATGTAAATAAGTTTAAATTCATGAAATCGGTACATTGCTGGAAGCTTATTATCTAGGACGACATTAAAAATAACAATCATAATACTAAGCAAGGAAGAAAGTTTGGTGAAATGAAAAATGCAAAAGTGAAAAAAGAGAAAATTAGTGATGCATAACTCCAGTGATAATTGAAATAATCTATCATGCTTTGTCTCGTCGGGGAGGGAGGACAGACCGATTTCTTCAATATCTTTACTCACATTCAGTTTTTATACTACATATATGTAAAATAAAAATCTCGTAAATCAAAATTCTAACTTTAACTCTTCGTTTTAAATCGGGTATTTTTCCTTTTTGCTCTAAAATCATCAATTGCTTACAATAAATTTCTCTAAACTGCGTTCATTTTAAAATTAATAGCTGTCATTTGGTTCTCATCACGCAGGCAGACAACTTATAACGTATTTCTCCCGCCTTCGTCGTATAGTTGTCAGCACTATCGACTCGTATTCGAGAGGTTCGCGTCCACGCGAGGACACTGTACGTTCGTCTCTTTTCCTACTTCAAAAAAAAAAATACCTAATGACTCTACAGTGACACCCGAACAAAAAAGGTGGTTTTTGATGATTCTGCACCATGAAGATTTGGTGACTGGGTCCCCTAACCCCCAGTCGCTCTTTGAAAGGGAATGTATATAAGGTATTTCTGCCGCCTCCTTCGCATGCCTTCGTTGTGCAGTGGTCAGCCCTCTTGACGCGTATTCAAGAGGTCCGGGGTTCGCGTTCCAGCGAGGGCATTGTACCTTTGTCTCTTTTCCTGCTTAAAAAAATGCCTAATGACTCTACAGTGGCGCCCGAACAAAAAAGGTGGTGGATAATGATTCTCCGCCACCAGGATTGGGCTAATGGATCCCCTAACCCCCAGTCGCTCTTTGAAAGGAGTTATATATGAGGTACTTCTCTCGCCTCCTTTGCATGCTTTCGTGTAGTGGTCAACACTCTCGATGCCTATTCGAGAGGTCTGTGGTTCGAGTCTCGGCGAAAGCATTGCTCATTTTTCATGTCTCCTGCTTCAAAATAAACCTAATGTCTCTAAAAACTTATACAAGTCTTCAATAATAATTTTATAAAATTAAATATTAAACAATTAGAATAAAAGAAACCGAAACCAATTCTTGCGAACCAAAACTCATATAACTTTGTCTTAGACTAGCTTTCATCTTAGAAACATGGTATTTGCTTTCCACTTTCGAATCTACCTAGACTGCTGCCTGCTGCTTTGTTCAAATTATTTTCAAACTCGTAAATGGCACCTATGTTCCGCTCCACTTTATCTGTGTTGGCTGTGTAATGTTTGACAGCGAGAATAAAAAGAAACATTAAAAATTGCCCATGACTTCAACGACTTTTTTCTGCCTTCAGTATTTCTAAAGTATTTCATGTGTATATAATACTATTTTAAATATATGTATATATATATTCATAATGAAAGTAATTAAAAGTAAATTAATAAGCCCAAGACTTGCGCTAAAGCTGCAATATATATATATATATATACGAGGCACGTCCAGAAAGTAAGTTCCGTTTCAATTTATCTCCGCTGCAGCTCTGCGATCGCAGTTCCGCACATGCGCAGTAGACGCTCTGTATCAAGGAGAAGAAACGCGCGCCATTTGGAGATCGCTGTCAGTCACGTACGCTTTGTTGTGCTTGTTTACAATGTCGGTGTTGATTGAAAATCCCGCCGCTTGTGAAATCAGATCTGTGATTCGTTTTCTGAATGCGAGGAAAGTGAAACCTAGTGAAATTTATCGGCAAATTTGCGATGTTTACGGACCAAAAGCGATGAGTGATTCAATGGTGAGAAGATGGGTCCGAAAGTTCAATGACGGACGTAGTGATGCGCACGATGAAGAACGAAGTGGGCGTCCATCTTTGGTTACAGAAGAA
>KK116287.1:1559125-1609614 GCA_000611955.2 Stegodyphus mimosarum
CTTTTTAAAAAAGTAACATATTTCCATAAATATTATTATTTTGAGCACGGGCATTGCTTAAATAAGAGGTTTCATTTGGCAAAAGCGCTCTTTAATGAATGCGTAGGTTTTTATAATAGTGACTTTCCACTATTATTCTAAGCTTCTGCTAAATATACTCTATAACCAAATACTTAATATTTTAGTTCTTAGTACTGCAAAAATATTCGTTACAAGGAAGTGTCGTCATATTTGAAGCATTTAAGCTGCATATATGTTGTTACTCTAAATTAGAAAAGTAGACAAAGTTGCATTTTATAAAATTTACGAAAGATTTAACAAGTTGAAAATTAGCGCCCAGTGCCGCTAAATTTCCTAATGGTATTTTAAAAAGTTAGGATTAAAATACCTAGAAAAAGCTGTAGGAATACCTGAATGCAACTATCCCTTTTTTCCCGAAACACATTGCAAAAAGAAAAATTTTTAAAAACAAAATTTGAACCAAAAATGCATATAAAACATTAAAACTGGAATCATATGAGTACCAAAATCATTATTTGTTAATCTCTTTTATTCAAAGCTTCAAACAGAACTTGTCACGGGAAAAGTGTTTTGAAGCCTCAAACCAAGTCGATTAATTAGTCCAACTAAAACAAGTTTCTTTCCAACAAATCCGCTGAGACTTCAAACAGCCTTTAATTTTTAAAAAAGAAATATTAAGTGTCTCATTGAATTTGTCTCTTTTCCGAACTTGTTTCAGCTGTCCAGGTAACTAAAGTATTGAATATTGAAATACGTATAACTAATTAGAGACTAAAAACTGAGACAGATAATATACAAGTAAAATACACATATATATATATATTTAAATATACATAATAAAAGTAATTAAAAGTAAATTAATAAACCCAAGACTTGCGCTAAAGCTGCAAAGTAATAAAGCAATAATTCACTATTAATTATAATAAGAAAATTTTCCATATACCATCTCCAAGGAACAGAAATTCAATTTAAAATCATCATTGAAAAGATATTTTTCAGAATTTCAAAACAAAATTTACTAAAATTTTCAATCCTCCTGCTTTAAACTCAGTTAAGTAAAACTTAAATCGCAAAAATGCCAAAATCAAAAGGGAACTTTTTTAGGTATCGAAAAACTAGTTATTGTTATTGATAGCAGATTAATCGAATTATCAAGGGGATTAACCAATCTACTATCAATTAACAACAACTAAAATAAGAGAGAGTGTTTCATCTTACTTCCAAGTAAGCATCAAATTATTTGCTAGATTCAAATCATAAATTTAATTGATACTCGATCGAAACAAAGATATTAGTTCACTAAACCAAAGGAATCTTGTTAAAAAGCAAATAATTATATATATATAAGTAAGTAAAAATAATTATGAGTAATTTAAAATGCCTAGAACTTGCGCTAATGCAGCTAAGTAATAAAACAGTAATTTATTATTAGAAAAGATATATATATATATATAATGTTATTATGTATATAGTATATATAGATAGATAAGTTAATAAGTTAATAAGCTAATTTTTAAAGTACATATACAAGCCCGGGATGAACTCTCAGTACTCAGTGATATATATATATATATATATCTGTGTGTGTGTGTATGCATGGTTTTGTGTGTGTGTGGATATAAAAGGCACAATAAGTAGATGTACCGTATTTTACATGCAAAATTTATAACCTTCACGTTTTAGTTCTTTTCATTACCTTTTCAAAATCTCATAATGTTGATGAACTTTCCATAATTTAGATTTTATTTAAAGAAGCTCAGATAATACAAACTGACGAATATATTACACCTTTATGTTAATTTATCTATAATATTTCATTTAGTAATTAATTCAGTAACTCGGATATTAATTGCATCACAGCTAAAATAATGCAGTAATCATTTGCATCCTAACTACAAAGGTAAGTTTAAAAAGTTTTTCTTTCGGGGAGGGGGGGAAGAAGTAAGCCTGACAACCTCCAGAGACTGAGCGCTTTTCAAAGGGAAGCTGGTAAGTACTTATGCAATGGAAACACCTAGGAAAATTTCAACCTGTAGAGTTCCATTTTCCATACCATGCAGGTTAATGATTTGTAAGATGATTAGTTATCTTACAATGACTTCCACTAATAGGTTATTTTTGCTTTTAATGCGAATATGATAAAAATTTCAAATGCAGGTATAAATAGAATGATAACACATTGCAATGCAGGGACTAAATTTCTGTCTCAAGGGCCAGTTTCTTGCCTTTCAATCTCTTTTTAATATGGAATTTATTTACCGAATAGTGAGATAATGTGTTTATTCCGTGCATTTTCTAATTTCTCCCCTTTTCTTCTTTCTGTAAGCAAACTGTCGAAGGTAGGAAGCATACTTAGCTTCATGAAAATCAATTGAATTGCCTTGAAGTTTTAAATTATGTACCGTGTTTCCTCGAAAATATAACCGGGTTATTTTAGGAAGCTATCTTCTTTTTCATGTGCAACAATTAACATTTATTCATCTTTAATTATCTATATTTATTCATACCATTCAGGAATCAAAATTTACTTATTTATTCAAAAACAAAATTGACGTATAAGGACAATCACGCCATCTTCTTTTGGCACATCATCATAAGGCTCTAAATGTCGAAATATTTCGCAACCGAGGGAGAAAATATAGATCGATGTAGTACCCCTCTCTGATTATATGCCATTTGGCATCCTTGATCTATAAACGCTGCAACTTCATTAACAGCAGTTATTTTGGATAGTTTTATATATAAAAGTCTATAACATCACCAAAAGCATGAATTCAAGTGTATATTTAATAATTTCAGTAGCTTCTCGCTCGAACAGTGCTGTTAATCTCCTTAGAGGCAATTCGTATTGCTAAAAGAAACCATCCAGCCAACATTGTGATGCTTTGAATTGTTCTGGGAGTATGTCTAACTGTGGTGCTATTGTAAGGGCAAATACTTCAATATCAGCGCCCTACAAAGGACCCAAACTTCTTTTTACTTTTTGCTCAGCAGTTCATTTACAGATGATGTCTTGCAACTCAGATACTAATAACTGACTTGATCTAAACTGACGCTTAATATTTCCTACGTCTATCTGCTGACTGACGTTCTGCGACGCTCATTAGAACTTCCCTTTGCACATAACTGTAAATTTCTTGCCCCGAGAGGATACTTGCTCCACGATTTTCTTTCTTTTGCTTGATAAAATAGCTGTTTTTATTACACTTATTTTGCTTAGAGGTCAAAATACTATTCCATTAATATCTACCATTAAATCAAATGTTAACTGAAGATTTACGATACAGAAACGGTAACAAAAACAATAACGTTGCATCACACAAAAGTGAAGAAAAACTGCAAATACAAAATTCAAATGACACTTTATTTCACATGAATGCATTACGCGCGTTCACTGCAATATCCGATGTACTAAATTATGAAGATATTAAGAATTAGAATGGTCTACCAGCGGCGAAGCAATAAAATCCCTAACACCAGTAATTTGATCTGGGTTCAGTTCTGGGCAAAAGGTCTGACTACATGGGAGTTCTTGTGATTTTCGCCATGTATAATGAGGATACAAGGCAGTCTGTATTAGAAAGCTCTCCACGAAGGTCTCCGCGAAGCCCTCGCGTGCTATGTCATAGTTAAGAAAACCAGGAAGAACAGTTATCTGTTCGTTATCACGTGAGCACGACTGTTGAGTCTGCACTTTGAATGGTGAAACTGACTTGAATGAATTTGACTGGTGAAATTTTCTAGAACTTATTATATAGATTACGACCATTTAAAAATTAATATAATTAAATAACGTTCTGCCATACATTGAGCAAAATATGAACATAAATCTACAGTGTTGTAGTTCTACCAGTCATTCATAGTCTAAAATTATAGCCATTCTGGCGCACTTTTCAGTTTGCCACCGTCCAAAAATAGAAATTCTTCTGTTTTGCTCCTATTTTAGGCCATGGCTCACCCCTATTTGAAATACACTTTGCTTGTTGCTATAGCAACCGCCACGCACCGGACACCGTGAAGGTGAATGTTCTGAGAGATAGACAGTCCTATGTTTCTCTCTCTGCCACGCACCCCTAACCATTCCCCTGTATGTTGTGGTGTTGGTGTAGTTATATGTGTGTGCTTTTAATAGTCTAGTCTTATATTGCTATTGGTCATTCTGGAAATCAGGTTATTCTTTTGCTTATTGTGAGGTTTTACTAATACACTGTTTTATTGTCCATCGTGTCAGATTGTAAAGAAGAAAATTAAATGAAGAAAACATAACCTTTAACGTAGAGTGGGAGTTAGATTGTTTCTTTACTTCTGTGAAAGATAAAATGGTGTGCTTATTGTGCAATACAGTTTTGAGTACTTTGAAAAATGCGAATGCAAATAAACACTATTTAACTCATAAAGAACATAAATATTTCAATTTAGAAGGTGAATCTCGACAAGCTGCAGTTCGAAAATTAAAAATTGAAAAGCATCATCAACAGGAGCTACAAAATAGCACATATACTTAAAAAAGAAGCAGACCATTTAGTGACGTAGAAATAACTAAAGAATGTATTGTTCAAGCAGTATATATGTTAGATCAAGAAAACGTTTATTAATACAAACAGTTGTCTCTTTCAAGAGAAACTATAACACATCGGCAGCACGAATTAGCTTAAAAATTTAACAGAGCAACTTCGTACAAGTAAAGAATTTGTTTTTCAATTGCTTTAGATGAAAGCATTTATAAAACTGACTCAGCGCAAGTTTTATATTTTATTCCTGCATTAACAAAAGATTTTCAGTATTACGAAGAACTTCATGCTCTGGGTATACTAATTAGAAGAACTCGCAGAGTTGACATTTTCGAAAATTTCAGAGAAATATACCATCGGTTGGTTTACCTTCCATGAGACGTAAAAAAGATGGATTCGCTGCTTTATTAAAAAAAGGAAACTTGGAGAAATTGATATCATTTAACTACATTTTGCGTTAGCAAAATCTTTGCGCAAAAGCAGCCATTTTGCAAGGCGCTCTGGATGGAACTAATTCGATTGTCAACTATATTCGCGTAAATGCAATACGTCATCGTGAATTTCGTCAGATGCTACATTTAGACGAGGAAACCTAGTGTTAATCTACTTTACTACTGCAAGGTTCGCTGGTTATCAACAGGACAGGTTTTGGTAAAAGTGTTAACTTTACGACGACAAACTTTAAACATTTATCAAGAACAGGCAGAACTATGTGATCTATCAGGATGAAGCATTTTGCAGAAACACTGCCCTTTTTTTCTGATAATATGACAAAAAACACAATTTAAATATTTGCCTGCAAGGTAAAACGAAGCGTATATATGAAATGTGGCAAAAGATCCAAGTGTTTAGAAACAAATTAACATTTTTCAAAACATTGCTCTCTTGTTCGGATATATCTGAAGAACACTTCTCGTAGCTAGCAAAAGTATAAAAATAAAACATTCGATGAATATGTAGATGTCTTGGAGTTTTTAATAGAAGAATATATTGAAAATATTTCAGATTTTGACGAGCACACTTCTGTTATGAAACTGGCATTTGAACCACATTTAGTAGATATATCCAAAGCTTCTGTGGAACTAGAAATGGAGTTATTTGAGTTGCAGGAAGACATTATCACCAGATCTCTTTTTGACGCTAAAAAGGATCCCATAGAAATCTGGAAAAATGCTGTTGAATATCCATGCCTACGAGAACGTGCACGCCATTTGCTTTCCAGCTTTGGAAGTACATACTGCCTGCGAGCCAACATTTTCTTTGATGGCAAAAGTTAAAACTAGTTAAAGAACGTAAATTACAGATGCTCATTTAGAGAATCTACAAAGGCTTCAAGTTACGAAGCTTGATCCAAATATTCAATTAACTTTCAGGCTAGAAATGAATGAGAATATCCCACTAAATTAAATTTTCAATCGGATTTTAACATTATGTTACATAATGTTGCTATGTTGTTTTTTTATAACTTAATATGTTTACTTTTCTATTGTTTTACTTTATAATATAATAAATTTATTGAAAACTATTTCTGCTTTATTATTTTTATTTGAAAAAGTATTAAAATTTATGTGTTTGTTTGTAGTAGAAATATAGTTTATAGTGAGATAGTAACTCCCCATTTGATTTCTTCCCAGGTTTGTATACTGTGTAGCTCTTGGTACTTCATTCTTTTCCAAATCTGGGATTGCTATCTCACATGGGTGCAACATCCACATTCAAAGTATAAAAGAATTGTTTCAAATTTTTCATATAATTTATACTTAAAAATTATTTTTTCCCTGAAAACTTTATTCAATAAGTCTTTGATTTTTATTTTATGATATTCCTTTACTCTTCGTCTCCACATTCTCTGAGATTTTCATAATTATCTGGCATTTCTGCTAATTTTGAAGCTAAAATAATCTTCCGTTATTCAAGGACAAAATGTCTTTTCACTGGGTTTCTAACAGTGATTCTTTATAGAAGCAAAATCACTGACTTATACATTTTTGGGCCACTCATTAAAATAGTTCCTTAATTTAAATATGAAACGTGTATTATTCGGATCATTATTCCTAATATAATCCATATTTCGAAAAATATCTTATCATCCGAATTTAATACAAAGAATGTACTATTCAGCCATCTATTATTCAGGTTTCTTTACTATTGAGTTAACTTAATCGTAATTTTTCAGGACTAATTCCTTCACGTATTAATAAGTATTTGATTTTTCATCTTGTTCCTAAGCAATAAGCTGGACAATATCAGATGTCAAAAACCCTAATAAGTATGATATCCTTTCTGATTTTTTCTGATTTTATTATCTAAAAATAAACTAATGCCTTAGTTAGATTTTACTATTGAGTTAACTTAATCGGAATTTTTCAGGACTAATTCCTTCACGTATTAATAAGTATTTGATTTTTCATCTTGTTCCTCAGATGTCACCCTAATAAGTATGATATCCTTTCTGATTTTTCCAGATTTGCTGTTTCAGTTTGTTTCTCGAATATATCTGAAAATAAACTAATGCCCATTTATCTAAGATCAAATTTCTACGTTATTTTTTTTATATCGTAGGAATACTTCTCTTCGGTATATTTTCTTCATCTATTTTAATATTTAGGCATTTAAGCTGTGCTTTAATTATCAGTTTTTCCCAGTTTGTATTCTCTTATTTTATACTGCACTCTCTAGTGCCTGTAATTTTGCCTGCATTTCTAACTCCTGTAATTTTTCCCACATTTCTTTCTCACGAAATTTTGCCTGCATTTCTTCAGCCCTCTTTGTCGCTATTCTTCCTCTAGCCTTTCTTACATAGTAGTCTCTAAACGATTCTTATGTTTATATTTAGTTTAAGTAATTCACACACTTTCGTATGAACGTTTTCACAAGGTTTACAAGCAGATTTTTATGAGGTCAATCTTTTCACCTTTCATCAAAACACTCTTATAATAGTTTTATTGTATTTATTCCGTATACTTCTAACGTATGAAACAACAAATGCATTTAACGAGCTTGTCAAGTATTCAACTTTCATTAATTACACGTTTGAAAACTCAAAAAAAATGCCAAATTGCGCATTTATTAATAAAATCTGCATTATATAATAAATAGTTCATGTTAAATACTTCTTTACTAAGTTCTTGATAAAAGTAGCGTTTTTAGATTATTTCAAGTAAATGTGTCAGGACTGAGTGTTCTGTGCATACGTTTGGCGAACATATTCGTAACTTTATCAAAGTCCTGATCTCGAACAGGGAGCTGAATGCAGCTATGTTCCGTGATAGAATAACTGCGGTTAAGTGGTAGAATAACTGCACGTAAGGAGGGTTTTAAAATGACCCTTTTATTAACTACTATTTACAGTCACTTCCCAACTCGGAAGGGAGAATAGAAAATAATGACCTCACTTGGGTCTAAACTGAACAATCAAATAGTTTAAAATAAAGCTAAGTAGAAATTAAGTAGTCGTTGCTCACAGAGCTATAAACGCGAGGTTGGCCTTTATACTAAACTATCAATGGTGCGTAGCAAGATTTAACTAATACTAACGCACTTAGATTTCTTCAACAAGTAATAGCGTAACAGCGCTAAGGCTTAGAACTTAAATACTAGCTAGTCGGGTGGACGTCGAACAGAACTGCAGTGATCTGAGACTAAAAGCTCTCTCACACTGAGAAGTTCCTCGCTAACCTTTAAATACAAAACTTGGCTCCACTTCAAATTAGCATAAATCTGAAACGCGCGCTCATTCTAACGGGAAGTTGAAATAAGAGCTCACAGGAAAGACAAAATTGACATAAAACTTTGTTAGTTTAAACTAAAACCTTACAAATGATTTAAGTTAAATATTACTTGCCTGTTTTTAAATAAAAACTGAACTTCGTCAGACTTCATATAAGCATTATACAAAATAGTTTGACTCCTATCGCGTTAACAAAATCAGCGCTTTGATGGCTTTGACATAAACACGTACAGAATCAAATTTAATAAGAGTTTCTTGGATAATTTTGACTCTTTTCCTCTTTCGAAAAATAAAAAATAAATATAAAATAAATCCGTTTCGTCATCAGTACAAAACTAACAGAAAATAATATCTTAGCATCTACCTAAAAAAGAAAAAATGTTGAGAACTAAACGTTTCGGTTACTTGACTTCGAAACGCTTCTTAAACAAAAGCTTTTAAATTCTTCATCATTCGCTCACAAGCTTATATTTTAGCTAAATAAATAGACGGTTTATAAAACTAACCCCCAAATAAAACTGCGCATTTAAGATAAGTAAATATATTTGTAGCTGAAATATTTAGAATATTCAGTATTTACAGTGCCTTTCACTAAAAGGGATCGTGCAAATGAATTGATCAAATTGTTTATGTAGATGACATTCTAATAATTACTAAAACAAAGACAAAATAAAATTCATCAAGTAATCCAAGATTTATGGAAAACTCCTAAAACATACATGTGGATGAAGCTACGTATTTCGTAGAAAAAGGAATGATTGAGATAGAAGACATTTCTTATCCCATGTCTCTAGAAAAAACAAATGGTTCAACTTCAAGATGCCAAAACCATTAAAACACCCGTTAGATCATTATAGCCGAAACAAACAATCTTTTGCATTTAAATTATACATATAGCCATACTATACTAAAAGATTTTCATGTGTATCGTCTATCACAAGATCAGATATTAAAACTGCAACTCACATATAACAGACACAATAAACCGCGTCAAAAGCATAAAATGCAGTAAAAAAAATAGGCATTCGAAGTAACAAAATACCATTCTCTACTTATTCCATCAAGTGTATAAGGTATTTCTCCCGCCTTCTTAGCATGCCATCCGTTATAGTAGTCAGCACGCTCGGCGCGAGTCCCGGCGAGGGCATTACACATTTCCTCTCTCCTGTTTCCCCGAAAAAACTCTAATGTCTCTACAGTGGCGTTCGAACTAAAAAAGGTGGTGGATGTTTATTCTCCACCACTAGAATTTGGCGATTGGGTTCCCTAACTCCCAGTCGCCCTTTAAAAGGAGGAATATATAAGGTATTTCACCCACCTTAGCATGCCTTCCTGGTATAGTGGTCAGCATGCTTGGCACATATTCGAGAGGTCCGTGGTTAGAGTCCCGGCGATGGCATTGCACATTTTCATCGCTCCTGCTCCCAAAAAAAAAGTCTCTACAAGTGTGCCACTAGGCCTTATTTTCCGCTTAAAGGCAAATTAAGCAAATGATTTTTATGGTAGAGTTATCATATAATAAAATGCAATTTTACTACCTAATAGCTGCATTTAATTGCATTTAAGAAACCAAATATGGGTCTCATTACCCTCACCAGGAGCTTAATATGTTGCCTAACCTATACGAAAGTTGTTTGGCTATTAAAATTAACAGGGGAGGTAAAGTTCTTTCCATAAAGGTTTTTGAGGACAATCAGTCAACATTAAAACTTACTGAACCCGAAAGACGCAATTCGTGAATAAAGCACATTAACAACATACATCATCATATACTTGCTCTATATTTCAACAGGTAGAATTATTTCAGATATGACAAAACCAAATCGTAAAGAAAACGCATTCAACAAAAAAATAATTCTTTGTTGTTTAAAGAAAGATGAGTTTTGCTACAAATAATTGGAACAAAGCACTTTGAAAGTGCAGTGCATAATGTTTATGTAAACTAGCTTATGCAATTAATTGCTCATCATTTAAGGAAAAGATAAGTTAGTGGAGAAAAGGACTGGAAAAAAATCTTAAAAATTAGTCACTACGCTTTGATGGATTTTGAACTTTTATTCATCTAAAGTAGTGTAAAAACATAAAGCAGTAAATATTAAACTACCTACTTACTAACAAAGTTTCAATAATCATTTTGGCAAGGAGTAACTAAGCTGAAAGAGCAAGGCTAAATGTTATGTTTGGAATGTTAAAAACTGGTAAAATTTCGTATTATTCTCAACTCAATTTAATGTATTTTTCGAATCGATAATGACTGCTGTTTTTTGGAATTCATTCGTAATAAATGAAGAATGTCTAAAGGTACTGTTCACATCTAATGAACGATTAACTTTCCCCATGTTCAGACTGTTCCCAGACGGCAAATGTTTTCATAAGATGCTTACAGATGTGATTCGAGGTCAAAACATTAACAAAGATATCTTTTTATATATTTCTTTCCTCTCCCGAAACTTAATCAATCTTTTTCTGCAAGCAATAAATGCATCAAATCTGGAATTATCTTCGACGCTATACATATAAAACGGAAGAACGTATTTAGAATAATTATTTTCTTAGTTCCGACTATTGTTTTTAAATACAATATAAATTTTCTTTATTTCGGCGATAATCGAAAAAAGAATGAGAGATGGATATGCTTTCCACCATAAAAAATAGCGACACTTTAGCAGGTAATGAAGAAAATGTCCAAATGGCCATAAGAATAAAAGTGCTGACACACAGAAATACAAAGTTAGATGTTTTTGCAACAGTTTTACATCCTTTTTGAATTAATGCCTTTTAATATTTAATAAATTTATGATTAATGAACATTATAGAAGTTATATTTTTGTTGTTATAGGTTCCATGAGCAATATCGATGACGGCAGCGGTTACAAATGTCCTGATGGGTCGAGTCCGACTATTAAGCATACGAAGATATCAGGAGTTTTAGGAGCAGCTTCTAGTGTTACTTCAATACAAGTAGCCAATCTACTGCGCCTTTTTAAAATTCCACAGGTATATTTATAAACGCTTTTTTCATTTAAAATCATGATAATCAAATGATGCTAATTACTGCTTGCCCAAGCGAGAGAGACTGGGTTTGGCGCGCTGCCAAGAAAATGGAACAAGCCAAGGGGGAGAAAGGAATGTCTGGAGGGACAGAAAAATACACTTGCTTGGAATTTCCTTCAGTAATCTCATAGTGTTCTTAGCTTCTCCCTTTTGCGCTTGTTTAAATTTAGTTCTTTCCATCTCAAGATCGTTGTATAAGTCACAATTAATTATTGTCTAATACTTTTGTGTTTTGTGCTTTGTGCTTGATATTTTTGCTCATGGGTTTATTCCAAACACAAATTTATACACAAAAAACACTCACATATAACATATATACATATAACACTCACATATAACTCTCACATTTATACACAAAAAAACGACTCTTTAGTTATTTCCTTGGACGATGATGACGATTCGACAGAGTACGAAGGTTAAATTTCCAACTGAAATATTTTTATTATTGTTTTCGCATAATTGCTTAATGAAACCCAAAGTAAGAAATTCTTTAATTTTACACTATTTTAAAGACTTCTATGCAAATAATTAATTTTGAATGTAAATAATTAGTATAATTAATTTTTCAGACATGTTTACAGCAATTATTTTAGCTTACAATCGTTAAAATAAATTCTAAAAGTTTATTATAGATGTGTTTTTTATTCTGTGTGTGTGTATGTTATTCTCGTGATAATTTTAAACTGATTTTTGTTCAGTAATTTTCCTTTTTATGCATCTCCCCTTGATACGTTGTTTGTTTTTATTTATTCTTGTCGGCATTTAAGCAAGAAACTCTTTGTATTGCACAACAAAACTCATCCGCAGCTACCCATTTTCCCTATTTTCACTCCGAGAAACAAATCGGAGCGATCAGTAAATCTCGTGACCAGTCTCTTTCGGCTGGCAAAGCAGTAAAATAAAATATTCCCTTTGAAATTAAGTTCACTCAATACAGATTTGATTAAAGGGATTTTATTTAGTAATTTTTTAATCTACGACCTTCGGTGGTTTAATTATTGCGAAACAGATAACTTCAGATGATAGTCAAATATTTTCGGACATTTTATGAGCTGACGTGCGAAGAATAAAAACTTAACAAACGATTATAGTATTTATAACTCAGGTAAACAACCTAAAATTAATGCAGATCAGTCTCCAGTTAATTTCTTAACTTAACAGAAAGGATTCCCATCACGCAATAATTAACTACCAATGGTTTATTCTTACAATGAAAATATTTTTTACGAATTATGTTTATGTATGTAACATATGAATTATCTTATATATGAATGTCGTTAAATACACTCACGTTTGTGAAAATTGCAACACCAAGAAGGAATCGTCATAATTGAATGCAATTTAATACACAGTTGAGTGGTAGTGGTACAAATAAATGATTAAATGTTCAAAGCAAACAAACAAGAACAAGAGATCAGAATCAGTATTTTGTGTGGCCACCACGCGCCGCAATAAGTGCTGCTACACGACGTGGCATGGAGTCAAACAAAGTTTGAATGTCTGACTGAGGAAGAGCATTCCATATCGTTTGTACGCGTACCCAAAGTTCGTCTGCAGACGCAACAGGACGAGGATCACGAGCAAGACGCCGACCAATGACATCCCACACATGTTCAATTGGCGACATATCCGGGGAACACGCAGGCCAAGGAAGAAGCTGTACCTGCTGCGCTGCAAAGAAGGATTTAACAATCCGAGCAGTATGAGGGCGGGCATTGTCCTGTTGAAATACAGCGCCTGGCAAGCTTTGAAGGAAGGGAACAGCTTCGGGCTGTAGAACTTCACGGATATACCGGTTGCTGTTCAGATTGCCCACAATTC
Source organism: Stegodyphus mimosarum (assembly GCA_000611955.2). NCBI lineage: Eukaryota > Metazoa > Arthropoda > Arachnida > Araneae > Eresidae > Stegodyphus > Stegodyphus mimosarum. The sequence continues at coordinate 1,572,263 of KK116287.1, forward strand.
GTAGCAATTGAGATCGTCTATGATATGCTATGGCGCCCCAGACCATAACTCCGGGTGTTCGTCCACTGTGGCGTTCGATAATGCACTCCGGAAGGTGGCGTTCACCGGCATAGCGTCTGACACGAATGCGGCCATCATGGTACCACAAATTAAAGCGGGATTCGTCAGAAAACACGACATGCTGCCAATCAGCACGCCAGTCTCTATGCTGATTGGCCCATTGTAGCCGCAGGCGGCGATGGTCGTGCGTTAGGGGGATCCTGTATAAAGGAGTCCGTGCGCGCAGTCCACACTGCAGCAGACGTCTACGAATTGATGAAGCACACAATGAAACACCTGTAGCTATTGACCACAGTGCTGCCAATTGTCTAGAGGAAGCTGTACGGTCCGTCCGCGCCATGCGGACCAGGTGTCTATCATCGCGAGCTGACGTCACATTTCGGGGTCCACTCCCGGATTTCCGAGTTGTCCGACACTCGTCCGTCCACTGCTTCCAAACGCGCATCACTGTGCTGCTGTTACGCTGCACACGAGAGGCTACTGCACGATACGACAATCCAGCTTCACGAAGGCCGATGATTCTCCCTCGTTCAAACTCTGTAAGTTGTTCAAATCTCGCTCTCTTTCGTCGACGAGGCATAAGTACAGATTGAGTTAACGTTTACCACTAGCAGATAACCACCGATAACCATACACGCCTCGCTACAGCCGTCTATTTATTCGGATCCATCAGCCGTTCAGAGGGCGCTGCTCAGCATACGCATGCGCTACGGATTTGCAATTCTAATCATTTGCATATCATGCGCTACTTTGCATTTCCTGAAAATTTCAGCTCACTCGCGTAAGTCCTTCATGGTGTTGCAATTTTCACAAACGTGAGTGTACTAGTAGTTCGATCTCAGATCGGTTCAAGACAAATAGGCTGACTGCATGGGAGTTTTCGTAGTTTTCGCCATGTGTAGGGTGAATACAAGCCAGTTTCCCTTAGATAGTCCCAAAGGCATCCCTTTTCTCAGCCAGAGAGAACTCGAGCCCTTTTCAATAATTAAATAAACCAAACTTTTATCTTTTTATTTAAAAAAAAAGTCTTGCGGTCCCAATGTTCGAGGGCACGACTTGGGAAACTAAATAAAAGTGTTAATCTAAATTTGTAATAAAGTTATGGTAATCATCGTAATAAGTGGTGGCAATCAATTGTAGTTAAGTTATCAAAATTTAAAGAATTCATCTTATAGAGTCTAAATATTTTTGGAAGCATAAATTGTAGGGCCTACGTAGTAAACGAAGTAGAGAATTCTCGCTGTGTTTTTGAGAACAGATCTACAGAAGAAGGTTTAAATAACCTTTTTATTAAATTAAAGAGAGAGTGAATTGTCAAGAGCCTTCAGCCCGAACGATTACGCAAAGAATTTGCAAGTAAATAGTGTCGCTTCTACGGCAATTAGAGAGGAAATTCTCTGATTTGCATGTACACTCTTTTTTCCTTGTTTGGGACACACAATATCAAAATGAGAATTGTTATACTGAGAACCGTTTAAATGATTTTTAAGAGTATAAAATCTGCTTAAATGATCTGTTTTTTAAGACATAGAAAACATACGCCATTCATTAACAGTAACTGTTTTTATCACTTACAGTCATTTTTGTTGATTCAAAATAGCTTTCGCTGGGATGGAACTGATCATAAAAATACAAATAAGTCGCTTACCTGTATTGTTATCAAGGTTTACCCATGCAGAGACTGTCGCAAGTTCAGTTCCCTCCTTTTTTTTTCAGGAACAGCACTATTCTTTTTAAAATTAAGGTAAGAACCAAATACAGTTCTTTTTAATAACACCATTTCTTCACCTTGAACTTATTGACGAAGAAAATTCCGTAATTGTTCTAAAGTACGGGTACTCTTGGAATCACTTGACTCATAATTTCTCCTCCTTTCCCCTTTTAGCAGAACTTCTGGTCTGGTATTGGTTTTATTTTGATTATGGCAAAGCACTCGAAGGCTATTTGCCTAAAGCAAGGAATGCATCCGGGGAGGACTTTCTAAGAGAAACTTGCTCTTATACATGTTACAGATTCGGAAAATTATGAAAAGCCAGCCCGTTCGCAGGAATTCGAACCCCAAACCGAACTGCAAGCGACTTTACCGCTTGGCTACTGGTGAGCCGAACTTCTTCTTCTCGAAGGAAGGTATGTTCTCTATTTTCTCAGAATCGCAATGCATAAAACATTGCTAAAATCCTCTTTTTGCACAGTCAAAATTTTGACAGGGTCTCTTTAAAATAACCGCAGATTACAAATATCCAACTTCTGAAGTAACTTTACAAATTTAGCTACAATTATCAATATTCCATAGAGATTTTTAGCTGGGCTTAGCGACAACAGAATGCTCCACCAAATGAGCAAAAATGCTGATAATGATCTGACAGGCGATACAGCATCTCAACATGTAGTCAGTAACTAAGCTCTGAGTTTAACTTCTACCTCATCATATAAAGTTGACAAATAGGTTTTGGCTCATCCAGTCATGACATGCTTCATAATCATGTTCAATAAATCACGAACTTAAATCTGGGCAAGGAAATAATCTCTTCTAAATCGTTCTTTTAACAGTTCAATGGCCTTTGGCTAATTCTCCGCTGTTGCCAAAAATTTCGGAACGAGACGATCAGCTGCAGACTGCAATAGATATTATGAATTATGTTGTATATAATATTTATCTCCAGACTGCACTAGATATTGCAACTTATCTTCATCTGGTATAGATCTATCTTCATGAATCTTCTGAAATACTCTCCAGAAAGACTAGTAATTCTTTGAGTCACCTGAAAATTTCTTCAGCTTATTTCGGTAGTTTAAATTTTCTTTTTCATTTCTAGCTTCAAAAGCTACTTGCAGTCGCTTTTCCAGTTTAGCACAAATTTCTAAATGCCTGTCTCTGAACGTTTCAGCTCTTACAAAACAATCCTCGCAGTTTCGTATCATCAACAGTCTCCAATTAACTTTCAGCAAACTTCTGACAACTATCAAATCTCTGGAACTTATCAATAAGTTGCAGCTTTAAAATAGAAACTTCATTTTATACCGTTTCGTTCGTTCGGGTTCGTAATAGATTAAATGCCTACTGGTCCGAGGATAAGTTGATAAAATTTATATTATCAAAAGAAACTTCAGAGTTTTGAAACCTTCCACAGAAATAATCATACATGTGTTCACCTTATCACAGAGTACAAATAGTAGTTCTACTTCAAACTACTAAGATCGCTTAACACCATGCAGTGTAAAGCATATCTAAATAGCGAAACTTTCACGGATATCTCAAAACTCCGAAGTCGCTCTGAAGTAGCAACTCAAAACAACAACTGAGAAGCTGATGCTCTCTCAGGCCTTTTCTAGTCTTCCCTCGGCCGCCGAGAAATCTCTAGTACTTTCTGCTTCTCGAAATTACTGGAAAGCATATGAAGGCCGGATACGATTACAGCTTCACAGAAGATTAACTGGAGTTATCCATTTACAATACCTATTACAATTACACAGGGCCCAAACTTAAATGTCGCCAAACTTTTGGCGATTTCTCGCCAAATTTGGAAATAAAAATTAGTTGCCAGAACCATCGCCAGTTTGGCGATATCTCGCCAATTCAGCGAGATAGCCATGTACTTAATGTTAAATAGATTTCTCCCTGTATTCTTATTTCCCCGGCAGAGCATCGTCTTTTTAGATTTTCATATTTCATTATCCAAAAACATTACAACAGTTTCACACATAATTTCACTCAAATTATCTGTAGATGTGTGAAATTCCTAACAGTATCTGTAACTTCTTTAATCAGCTCATTTTCAATTTTCTCCAGACTGAGAGTAAATGACGTTCTCCGTACCTTCCATTATGCTTCCAAAGGATTCAAATCCATTTCCAGGAAACAATTCAAACTTCAAAGTTCTAGATTCAAAATCATTCGTAATATCGAGGGCACCACGTTTTTATGTTGAGAACGAAAAGTCAAAATTAAATTCAGGGGTTCACATCTGCGCAAAGTAGGGTGTTTTGTAAGATGCAGGAAGACAAATGTCATTCCGAAAAGCATGAAAACATTTTATTGGAGCAAATGAAACACATACAAGAACAAACACAACAGCCAAACGCTCTCTCATACTCCATACTGAAGACTAACTCTGATTCTCAGACGTTCTTGAAGCTGACGTCACTCTATCACAGCTTGAATTCACTTCAGTTTGCAACAAATGTAATTGCAATTACATTGTAACCAAACCTTATATTTCCTTTTATATTGCAGTTCAATAATTAATCAATAATTCTTTAATTTAATTATTCCCAACTCCAACAATCCTTTAATTTAATTATGCCAACTCATGATGTGAATCTACCCATCTGAAAATCTACTTGTGGTGAGGTACTTAAAGATTAACAAACTAAATTTATGAGATAAGCTAGTGATTCAAGACTACACAAGTTAATTTAACCTAGCAGGTTGAGTCAGAAACCTATACCGGTGTGATATTAAAACTTCGGCGGCAAGAATGCGAAGCCGAAATTCAAAATTCAAGCAGCTGATAGAAATGAAATCTTGCTCACTCAATAGTGAAAACACACTTTCACTAACTCTTTTCGCTACTTCAATTTAAATACACTCTCGTTAACCCTAAATCATTCATATCCTAATGAGAAAATGTGACAGAAACAAGAAAAGATAGAAAAGGCAAAAAATTAATATAAATATTAGTAAAACTAATATAAACACTATAGGTCTTTCCAAAATGTGCCTTCAAACGTGGTTGAACGTTTACTTCCCTTACTATTCGGAAGTCACTGAAAAATATCTTCTCTAATAGTAATTGCAGTAATTCGAATTTATCGCTAATAAGTAACAGTTTAATATTACTAAGATAAACACCTTAGAGAAATTACTACATTGTAATTTCTTTTATCAGTAAAATGATGCAGCTGGGAAACCAAATATTGATATTTTTTATTACTGTGAAGCAAATGATGGAAGCGAGATACAATCGAGGTTATTTTCAAAAATTACAGATTTCATTTCAGAAAAAAAGTCTTTACAAAATGTTCTTTCAAACGTGCTTGAACGTTTACCTCCATTATTATCCAGAAGTCACTGAAAAATCTGGTCTAATAATAACTGAAGTAATTCAAAGTTATCGCTATAAGTAACAGTTACTGTAACTAAGATAAACATCTTAATACCGAAAAATTGCTATATTGTAAGCTCTTTTGTAGATAAAGCGATATAGCTGGAAAACCAAATATTAATATTTTTTTTACTATGAAGCAAATGATGGAAGAGAGGTATACTGTGAGTCCTTTACAAAAAGCATAAATCGGTTTCAGTTTCCTTTCTTTTTGATAATGAAGACGTTTTAGTGGAAGCTGCTGAGTTTGAGAGAAAAATGAATGCTATGAACGAAGCTTAATTGCATTTTTTGTCATGATCTAACATAAATTATACATGAATGATGTCAGATGACTAAATTATTTTTTATGCACGGAATTTCAAAGCACTTGCTGTGTTTCTATTTTAAATGCTATATCATTCATTCATTTTGGTAAACTGTAAATAACTGCTTGAGTGTAAATAAAACTATCTACCTACGGTTTGGAAAGAAAAGCATAAAGAATTCATTATTTCAACATGAAAAGGTTTCTTTCAACATAACTCGAGTAAATGAAATTAAGTTGACTAAACAAACGGAACATTTTAAATTTAATGTAAAAAGCTTATTTAGTGAAAAACGATGAATTCATTCATGTATTTATATACCCGCACAGTTTATATACATACTTAAACAAACCATGATCGCATACGTACACTACGCAAAAAAAAGGGGGGGAGACAGTTCTATTCTCCCGTTCTACTGGGCCGATTAACGAAATTCAAATAGCGTTTTCCGTGTCTCGAAAACGCGACATAGGATATGTATTAGATTTATATATAGCATTGTTCCAACATAGGTATTTTGACACAAAATGGGTCTTTTTCTGAAATGGCATACCAATTTCTTTCCATATTTCGATTCTACGACTCAAATCATACCTAAATATTAAATTTTGCGAAATTTGGTGTGAAATTTACAGAGAAATTCAAATATTTAACTTGGCGAATTTTTCTCAGTTTTCGCCAAGTATAATTCACTTGGCGAACTTCTTAATGCATGGCAACCTAATTTACTATCCCTTCCATTGCGCGGAAGCGGAAAAAAAGCCTTTTTACGTTGTGCATCAGCGGGTAAAAAGTCTCTATTTTCAAATAATTTTAGCAAAGTGTGTAAACCACATTAGATGTTATTATCGCTTTCAACAAATATGTCAAATTTCAAAACATGCCAACATATAAATTCTCGTATATCTTCGAAAATTTTGAATAAAAATCTCTAGTTTACTTCAGGTATACTTAAAAATATATCTACTTTAAGTTAATGATAAAAATTTTATAGGTTACAATTCAAAATCGTTTTCCAAAAATTTATAAAAATTATTTAAAAATATAAATTTTAAAAATAAATCATAAAAAAATCGGTGAACTTTATTTAGAATGAACCTAAATTTTGAACTGTGAAAGAAGGAATCAAGTAAGCATAATAAAGAAAGAGATATCAATTAATTCATACCAAATTGAATTAACATTGAAGAGCTAAACTTTTGAGAGCTAGGTTTTTAAAAGGTACCCGTGCGATTTTTTTCAAAACTCGGCAGTATGGCATAATTTGAGTCGTAGAATGGAAATATGGAAAACGATTGGCATGTCATTTCAGAAAAAGTCCGATTTTGCGTCAAAATACCTATAATTTTTAATATCAATTCTCATAGATATCTTTAATATCATTCTCTTCAATAGAATGTTTAATATCTCAATATATTTATATATTGCATTGTCGCGCTAAGTCGCGCTAATACATATCCTAAGTCGCGCTTTCGAGACATGAAAAACGCAGTTTGAATTTCGTCAATCAGCCCAGTAGAACGGGAGAACTCAGGAGAATGGGAGAATGTTTTCAATAAAGCCTTGAGATCCATTTAAGTACTGCCAAAATTAAATCATATTCCATAAGCAAACGGCAGCTAGAAAATAAGAGGAGTGATAATCTAATTTTAAAAGTTATGATTGTCTAAATGGTTTAGCAATTTTTTTATTTGTAGACTCGCGACCAGCATTTTAAGAAGAACTGAAATAAAAATAGCAATTTGTAGCATTTGATAAAATATTGCTTTTTTCTTAATCTGTTTCAGGTAAGCTTCTTTTCAACAAGTCCGGAACTCAGCAATAAGCATCGCTTTGAGTACTTCTTGCGTACTGTGCCGTCTGATACAAATCAAGTTGACGCTATGGTTCAAATCGTGCAGCGTTTAAATTGGACATACATATCAATATTGTATGAAGAATCAACATATGGTATACAGGTAAGTTTCTTTTAACATCTCTCTAATTTCACATGATTCTTCCTTTTTCACTCTGTGATCTTACTACCGTACATGTATTTACAGTGTGTAGCTTTTCTGTAAAAGTTTAAAACTTTGGAAATTGGTAATATATTTCATGATTTCACTACAATAAATTGTCACATGTCTCAAAGTTGAAAAGAATTGAATAAAAAATTCGAATAGAAATGAAAAGAAGTGAAAAAAACCATAGCAGCATCAATGATTGGTAAAATATAACCTGGAGACTCCTATTTTGGTAAAATATAACCTGGATATTTTGTGCAGCAAGTGCATTTAAAGATGTCTTTTTTAAGGATTACGTAAGTATAAATACATTATAACTTTATATTTTCTGAAAAATATTTATGTCCATATTACAATGAGTAATTGCAACAGTAAAGTGTGAATAAAAATTATAAACTTATGAGGTTCAACTATTTAAATCTAAAGTTCTAACTCCTAACCCCATAAACACTTAACAAGCGAATAATCGCTTAAGTGTGTGAACAGAATACGTAAGACTTGCGAAGGGTTTGAAATTTATTACTCAATATATTTACAATCAGTTCTGGCTTCGAACTTTACAATAAAGCCGCCACTCGGGCTTGAACTTAAAAACTAATAATTTGAACTAAACTAGCTTAACTAAAGCTCTTAATGAATATAACCGAAGCTATCAGAATCTAACTAGTTGGCCTCTACGTATCAATTAAATCGGCGAAGCCTAGCAAGGGCCTAAGATATGGCCGAGCGTAGTAATAGCTAAGAGAGATGTAGCCAGAAAGCAAACGAGCGCTAGTCAGGAAATCAGACTGTCTCTCTCTCTCTGTTTTAAGTCGGTTAAGTCACGACTTAAATAGTACTCTTTCTCATTTGCATTATCTGCGTTTCTGAATTCACATTCTGGCAGGAAGTTGTAAGCTGAAATTAGAATAAGATAGGAAAAATACAAAACTTAAAATAACTGTTAATTAACATAAGGGAAGCCTTACAAACTCATAAATTTAAGGCAAAACTGTAGAAATATATGGTGCGAAACTTTAACCAAAAATATAAATGCACGAGAAGTACGTGTAAAAATAGTGTGCCATACATAAAAGTAGAACTTACATAGATAATAATTAGACTGTATTAATCCAGGCTGAGAAATTTGTAACTAGATATTTGTTTTGAACATAGATAATATAACTTTAAGATCTTCAGTGATTATAAAAAGGGAGATTTTCTTCCAATACTTTGGAAAATTTTTTATTGCATGAGTAATAACGGCAATGTGATGTCAGCATTTGTTATAAAAATAGAAATAATATCGATGTCAATATGATTCTGGCACACATAGTAGATAATATTCACTCTTTACCTAAGCAGCAGACTTTCACTCTTTTAAAAGATTTTTTAAAGAGTTTCAAGTTCTTTGAAAGATCTTTCTGTCTGCTATTCCTATTCCTTTTAGAAATCTCTAAAGCAATCCCAATTCAAAATGATTAATGATATATCCATTATCTGCTATATAAAAGACTGCGTTTTTCTTTACAGTGATATATTCACCTCTAACTAAAATTTCTACGGTTATAAAGCTTAAGACGTTGTTTGAAAGAAGTTATTTGAAAGAAAAAATACATAAATCTGAAACATTAAGCACAGATCATGATATCAAGAAATAATGTTACAATGTTAACATAAAATTTCCCAAGAGATATTTCCGTTAGCTTTTGTTTCTCTTGCTGTAAAATTTCTTTCCCATTTATCTTTTCTCAAGATGTATTTAATCTTTTCCTGATCAAGGTAAGTGTTTTCATTTACGAGCCACAATTTATTTAGTTTGAAGCCCGAAAAGAAATAATTTTGAAAGAACTAATTCATTTTTAATCTTATATTTTCCATGTAAGATAAATGCTTTACTTTAGCGTTGGGATTTCTCACCTTTCTTTCTGATTCTTCATAGTTAAATTGAAAGTTCAAAATTTAAAAAAAAATCAGGTAAAGATGTTTCAAGAAAGGAAGAAATAAAAAGTATTCCTTTGTTAAATGTACAAATAGTTTTAAAAATATGATTCCATTACGTGATTTGAAATTGCAAATAAAGTAGCAAGTTTAATTTCAAGCATTTTTAATAAACGTGAAGTCAATAATTCTGTCCTTGCTTAACTCAGATTTATATACAATGAAATTAACGAAAGGAATATTCAAATTTTCCATTACTTTTCCTGTTTTTGATTATTAAAAAACTTAAATATTATTATTAAACTTAAATATTACTTATTAAAATTTATCATAAACCTCTGAATTTTAAGAAAATAAAAATTAATTAGTTTTCCTCTATCAATTATACTTTAGCAGGATTTTGGTACGAAGATAAATAAAAATTTTCAACCAGTTTAATTCACATAATAACTGTTCCAGATGGATTAAGTTTAAAATAAACAAATTTGTTAACAAAAGCAAAATTTATTATAACTTTCCGTTAAGAATAAAATCTGTATGAAACCACAATGAATGCTCTAAGCGTTAGAAGTAACCTTGATAAGTAATAAAGTAAAATGACAGCAGGGCTAAGTATCGTTTGAATGGTTACCATTTAGAACCTGAATTATAATTTAAGAAACATATTAAATATGATTGTCTTTCAAGCTGAGACAGTTTTGATGACGAAGTCAACTTTTGGCAAAACTGTATAAAACTAAAGTTTTTGTACTGGCCTATAAGGAAACCTGATTTTCATCGTCGAATAAAACGAATCAAATTTAAATTGTTAAAGCTACCCGATAATTCATTAGAAAACGATTTCGTGGGGTCCGCACATAAATACGGCTAAAGAACTAGCAGATTTCAAAGCAGATTTCTAAAAGAAGTCTTTTACCTTAGAAAAAAATTATTTAGAAGCATTGGTTTCACATTGCGCTTATTTCTATGAATGGAAGTGATGCAAATCGCCCTTTTTTATTTCCGTTTATTTTTTTTAATTTAATTTTTCTTTCTTTATTTATTTTATCATTTAATTATTTATGTATCTATTTATTCTGCATATTATGGATCTAATTTGATGGTCTGATGTAGGATAACGAGCCATTTATCTGCAAATACCAAACTGAATTTCAAATACAGTCCCAATGCAGCATAAATTCTAGTTACTCGAAAGTCAGTTATACAGTACACAATAAGTTCAAGGAAAAATTTTCCATCCATTTACGTGCAAAATCCTCGCAGTTAACAGTTAACAGTTCTGGAAATATTAATAAACCACCGACCACAAACTTAATAACAAGTGCTGTTTAACATAATATGGAATTATTAATCGTCAAGACGATAAGTCCGTCCTCCCATTTGTGAGTTCTTAGCATCTGGCTAGATTATCTGGTTAAATCGCTTAATAATACGCACTGAAATGTGAACCAAGTACCAGAGAATTCGTAACAGTAGCTGGGGATGACGTGGGTGACGTCACAGTAAAGAGGTATGTCTTAGATTTCTTCCATTTTGAATCATGCGACCCTTGGATATGACGTCATGACCGCGAAGTTGGTGTCACATGATACTCAAGTATGACATCACCGCTGCCAAACTGAAAATGTAAAAGTTTTTTTTTTACTATATTGCAAACACTTTTCTTACCATCTTGAACTATAGGCTTAGGATTGGATTACGTCATTTTTCATTATTTTTAATTATATTATTTTATTCTTTTCTACTTTTAATTCAATTACGTTAATCGAATATTGAATTATTAGTTCATAATTCTTTTTAATTGATTGATGTTATTATTTATTCTAACGATAATAAATGTTTAATAAATGGATTTTGTATTAAGTGCATGAGTTTTAAAAAGGTTTCGATCTCCCCACCTCTGATCTATTTACCGGTTAAATTCCGGTTTTCTATCCACTACATCGGGAGAAATTCTCGAAAAATATCTAACATGGGATCGAAATCTCCGTGAAACCCCATGGTAAAATGAATTTTTTTCACATGAAAAAATAAGGCCTCTCTCCAGCACTCTAAAACCGCAAACCGCGTTCCAATCGAAGTGCTATAGTCAAAGAAATTCGAGACCAAGTTTTGCCCCAAAACCCGGAAAATCTTTTGCTCACATTACTTCGGTTCGTCTCATATCTTTGTTTCTAACAGAGGTACAAACGAACGGTTTATGCCAGAGAAGTGTGTCCGGAAGAGAAGTACCTGAATAGACGCTCATCGCTTCATCTTCGTTAGAAAATGTTTTTTCCGAACTTGTCATTTTTTCCGGTTTCTCCGTTTGGGATGGTTGAATTTCAAAATAATACCAATATGAGCAGATTGGGGCACGGTAATGGAATCGAATGCAGCAGACCACGCAAAATCGGACGATTGGTTCCGCCGGAAATCGAATTTTTATCCGCAAAATTCGTTTCTCGGCGAAAATGTCATTTTCCTCGCATTGATACGATTCGTCTCATACCTTCGTTTCTAACAGAGGTATAAGGGAAAGGTTTATGCTAGAGACGTATGTTCGGAAGGGGAATGCCTGGTTAGGCGCTCATCGCTTTATGTTCATTAGAAAACGTTTCCCCGAACACTGCATATTTTCCGGTTTCTCCGGTTCGGATCTTTGAATAATACCGAAATTATGCTTCAAAATTATGACGTTTATGAATTGCATAATGAGTAATTAAATTGTATATAAGCGCTTATAAACATTATTTTAAGATTTCTGGGATATGTGTTATTATTTGTTCAATGAATCCCCTCTCTCCGTATTTGCAATGATTGTATATTAGATGCCTTTTCAATGTGATTGTGAGTACTGATTGAAAACTCTTAAAATCTTTTAATATTTATTGAACTAACACTTGACACTGTGTGAAATCAAAATAGTAATAATGGCTTCAAAGCATTTATAGTCTTGACAAAAAAAGCACAGATTTCAATCGGAGCACTCGCAATGTTATGCACTGTGTCCATATACGACCTTTGTTTTTACATTCCTTAGTTGTAGATATCTACTTCCAGTTACCAAAAATGCTTTAACTAAGCAAAAGCTTAATGTTATAGTCCTTTTAAATTCAAAAAAGCACATTTGTAAAAATTGCGAAATCTACTATTTTGTACATCCTTTCGTGTTCTTATTATCTACATTTAATAAATATTTATAGTCATAAAATTCATTCATATTTAATTCATAAAATAAGGCACAAAATGATTTTGACACTAATACTATATTCGTTTTCGTACCGTATCACAGATTTACCTGGTAAGTTTAAAATACAGCCTATATTCTGTTTCTTCAGTTAAAATTTCTTCTCAAGCTGCTTCGCTAATTTTAAAATTCAGAGGAATCGAAAGAGAGAAATCAAGATGTTTCTAACATCTGACTCTACAATTACATTCTTTTAAGAAGAAGGGCGGAGATGAGTAGCATTAGTTAGAATTTAAGTAGAAGGCTAAACAAAGACAGAATTATAACATGGGGTTACGAAACGTTTGGAATTAGGCCGGACAGTCTGGGATTTATGGCTGTGATAGAGATTTTATCCGGGATTGAAAAGGATTAAAAAATTTGCGGGATTTTTAACTGAGATTGATTGCACATCTAGTGAAATAAATTCTATCCAAAGCTCCAGTGCAAAAGTTTTTTTTACTATGAATAATAACTAGTTTTCAGAAAGAAGTTGATTACAGGTCTGCACACTATAAGAATATGTAGTCTGGAACGTTGACTTCCAAATAGTCATGTATTAATTTACGCGGTTGCTGGCTACGAATTTGTTGATGTCACTCTAAATAATTTCGGCAGGTGACAGGTGATAGGTGACGGAGGATGGGGACGCCTGGTGTTTAACAGAGGTAAACAGGCACATGTCCCGTGACCTCTACTATCTACCGGGACTTTATTGAGATCTTAAGTGAAGTATTACATTGTCATACAGGGGCAGATGAGAGATACAATGGCTATTTATGTTGTATTACAGATTTTAGGACATTACATAACATACTGGTTACACATAATACATAAAAATAACACATACATGACACATAAACAATATTAATAAAGGAGGTACATGCGCTTAACAGAAGGAAGATACACATAACTAGCACATAAAGCACACATTTTTGCACAGTTTAGGTACTTATGCTGGGAATCAATTAAATATGCAGGATACCCTGAGAATACTGCCTACACACGCTGCAGATACCTGACTCATGTTACATTGCTATACATTTAATTATATATGTACCGATACAGTTCATTTACGCTGCGCATGGGATTACTGTAGGCACGTCTGAGACTACTATATATAGAATACATATAGAATACATATAGAATACATACAGAATGCATACAGGGTACTGTATGCAGAATATATAATGAAAAAAAATTCTGGCAAATAAATCGGAAATGAAAAAAGTAATTTCGGCAGATAAATCGGAACAAAATTAATAATTTGGTACAAAAGCTGATTACGCGGAACACAGTAAATAATAACAAAAAGCTCAAAGAGAAAGCGCATATAAAGCAACTGCTCCTTAGTATCTGCTACTAACAACAATAACATTTCAGCTCTTGGAGCCATATTTTTAGTGTAACGCGAGAACAGTTTTGGTGCAGCAGGGATTTCTGGAAACTTCTGGAAAAATCGGCTGTCAAGGCCCCAAGTGTTATTTGCTCATATCTTGAGTTGCACTTGAGCTAATACAATTTAAACACTAAGAAACTTAGAAAAATTTTGTAACAAATAAAAAAACAATAAACCAATGTGCAATAGTACAACAACGCAATAAAAGGATTTATGGGGTGTCATCACTTTTAGGCAACATGAAAAGGGGGAATTTTGATTGATTTTTAAGTTTTAATAAATTAGATTGTTACGGTCGTAGATAGATGATAATATTAGAGTTACATCTCTATACGCAATTATTATGTTCCTTGGTTTGTTTTACTAATAGTAAGCAGTAATTTTAAACGGTTTTAAAGTTTCAAAATTTTTCAGTTTATTATCTCTCAAACAATACTTGAAAGAATTTAAAATTGCTTAGCTGCAAACACCATTCATTCCTATTGTTTAAAAAGCTGTTACTACAGCCAGTTTGGCTCTTTTCATTCCTCTGCCGGCATCCTATTGTAGAGATCTCTGTATTTATTTCGGCTGGCTGATTACGAAGCTGATCAGTGTTTGTGGCAAACTTGACTACATTATTATCAATTCGGTATCCAAGTGTATTCGTAATATGTTAACTGTACAGCTTGATCCCAGCTTAATCGTCGTTGTATATAATAACTGCATAATTCACAGCTGGCTTGACGATATTATAACCACCGCTGGAATCTTTAGAAGACAGTTTCCAAATCTAAGCATTCAACGATCCGCTTGGATTACGTGTAAGTCCTCCTAACCATTTTTTCAGTAATAAAACTGAAAAACTGATCTTAGCGAGCCATTAAACACGCTAAGATCTTTAAATATATCTCTGGCAGCATCCATTGCAGGTACTGGAGTAGTAGTTTTATGTTTATACGATTTCAGATGCCCACACGCTCTTTCATGTGTATACCACGAATCCTCTCCTGTTGGGCAGAAATGATAGTTTGGTTTAGTTTGTGTGATAATGGTAAAGTCTCTAGAGCTATTTGCCTAAGGGGAGGGATGCTTCGGGGAGGACTTTCTAAGGGAAAATGGTTCGTATACACTTTACACAAGGGGAAAACTACGAAAACTAATCAGCCCTTCGCGGGAGTCGAACCTCAGACAGAATTACCAGTGTTCAGCGACTTTACTGCTCGGGCGCTGGTGGGCCCAAAAATTATGAGTAGGCTCCACGTTGGTCAAACGTTTCGGTTAAAATATTACCCACACTGCCTTTTACACACCTTTTACAGAGCTGCAATGTTTTAATAGCATTTTCATAATAAATTATTGATTTTTTTTCATGTCATCCATAAGGCGGCCTTTTCTACTGAGAGTTTTACAGTTACTAAGCTTCTGCCAATTCATTACTTACTGATTTCGTAATCTAGCGCCCATTTTTTTCTGAATGTGTCCCAAACTTTCGGTTTTCTGATAGCTAATCTCTACCAGAAAGTTTTCACTGTTGAACTGTTGAATAGAACTGAATATTTTTGCATTGCCATCATTAATATACTGAGTATACCGCGCATTATGTATAACGATGAAACTCTAACGATGAAAAATTCACTGTATCCCAACAACTTCCAACGTCGCTGCAGATTCATTGCAGCTATTTTTGACATTTACTGGAATGTTCTGTCTGCCACTTCCCATATTGATCTCCATATCTTGCACCTTTTGAAAAATTGGAACCTTTGCAAAATGTAGAAAGCACTTCTACATCAACCTCCAGTTACAGAGGTATGGTTACGGGTTTTCCAACTACTATACACGCTGACAGTCAAATACGAATTACTTACATTACATTATTACACTTTAGCTTCTTCTTTCGCAAGAGAAGACATGATTTTTAGTCACCAAATCAGTCATGATTATTAATTATTTGTTTATTCACTGAGTTGTAAGCTTTTAGTGTAACATACTGAGACAAATCCATTATTTCATAAAACGGTTTTGCACCTAACAGTCCTTGACATACAACACCCATAGCATAATCACCTACATAATTTGATGATATAACTACTCATCCACCAAACTTTTGCACACTGTATAGTCTTCTATCCTTTTAAAGCAATAATTTTAACAAATATACTGTAAAATTTATAGCATTCTGCATATCTAAGGAATTATCCGGTTCTTTACCGGATAGACTCATTCGGTTAGTTTGAAGTAGGAGACGGGAAAAAAGTGCTCTGTCCTCGCATGGACTCGAACTTTGACCTGTCGAATACGCTCCGAGTGCGCTACCGTTACACCACAAATGGATGCCCGGAGGAGGAAGAAAATACAGCACTGAGTAGTTTAGCAGAAGAGACTTTCTTAATAAACTGGTTACTATGGAATCTATATTTTAGGTCCATTTCCAGACTTTCCCCTGTTTTGTTCAATATTCATATCTATAAATTTTATTATCAAAAATAGTATTAATTTTTGGCAAGCATAAGCGCAATAATCAAGTCAAAACACAAGCACTATTTCAATACGTGAATTGCAAACAAAATACTCAATTATAAGCTTTAAAAGTTGAATTATACGAATCCCGCTCATAGACGCTCGGTAAAAGAGCCCGTGAAAATAATCAGCGTGGAAGTGAAAATTAAAAATTAAAGCAATCTGCAGTTAAACATTTCAGCTACTAATACAAATGTAACAAGCCTCAAGTGATGACTTAAATTCCCGATCTGGCAGTGGTTTTCTCATAACTATTTCCGTTATGTCATAGCTTTGCAGGTTGTAATTCGAATAGCGTAACCTGGTTTGTTTTAAAAGACTCAGAAGTATCTACAATTCCTAAAATTGCAAAAAGAATAAAATTCGATTTTTTTAAGCTATAAAGGTTATGACTCTTCTTTTTAAATATTTACAGATATGTATAACAGCGTGAAAGTATAAAATCTGACAAAGAGTTTCTAAAAGAAATATTAGCTAATTAAGAGCGGGCAAGAAAGGAAACATAACCATGTGAATCCCTTTCAGAGTAGAAATTTTGCAAAATGTGCGCTGTCTACTTTTCAATATCTTAACTATTTTATTGCCAGTGCTGTATAATTTTCCTCATTCTTCCATGTCAACTTAACGGGCTTTATAACGCACATTATAATAGGTTTTCTGATTACTGAAAGGCCCACCAGCGGCCGAGCGGTAAAGACGCTGAACACTGGTAGTTCGGTCCGAGGTTCGAATCCCGCGAACGGGCTGGCTGCATGGGCGTTTTCGTGGTTTTCCCCATGTGTAACGTGTATACGAGCCAGTCTCCCTTAGAAAGTCCTCCACGAAGGCATCCCTCCCTTTAGGCAGATAGCCCTCGTGTGCTTTGCCATAACTGAATAACCCAATAACCCTGATTACTGAAATTAATTTTCCGTAGTCTTCTGGACTTGGGGATTCACGAAATGTTTTCAGGGAAGAAGTATAGACAAATAATTACATAAATTAATTTTATTCAATTTTTTAACTGGGCATTCACAAGTAGATCACAGAATACGATATTTCATGAATAAAAAACGTGTATTGGACAGATAGCTAACAAATAAATATGCCTGTATTCTACACCAAGGCAAAACACTTTTTAGTCGATCCCCCAAACCTTTGCAAGTGCAAATTATCCGGGATTCTCATTCTTAAAACACCTCTCTTACTCCTTTGAAAGAATTGATAAAGTTAATATTACACAAGTTTAATGGTTAAATAGAAATTATCAAAAACTAGTTATCGGTTTTCGATAGCTCATTTGAATAGTTCAGCTACTCCTCAAAACGGTAAAGGGTCAAGAACTTCGAGAAGCTGTTCTTTTTTTTCAAACATAGTTTTGTGAAATAGTCTTAGTCATTTTCGGCACAGTCATTCTTTGCCATTTTGTCAGTATATAATATTGTATCTCACATTTTTGCTTTCTGGAATAAAATTTCATTATATAATCCTATAACTTAGATTCCTGTACTTGTGGCATTTATCTTTTACTAACAGAAATGTTATTTAATTTGCATCTTTCCTTTCTGCTTCATTTCCCTTTGCGAGGTCCATTTATTCCAGAATTTATGAGGATTAGAGTGGCAAGCAGTTTTACAATAAAGGTAGAAGAGTTACAAATTGCTGTGTGTAAGTCCCTTTGAACAACTTATCAGGACTTAGTGTTCTGTGCATACTCTTTGCAAACATGGTGAATTACTTACAAGGTTCTTATCCTGAAAATCTAAGTCCTGAACTGGAACAGGGAGCGGAAGGTACGCTATGTTCTGATGTAACTGCTGGGCTGAAGAATAACTGCACGTGAAGGGATTTGAAATCCTCTTTTATTCACTCACTATTAAATACAAACCTCCCAATTCGGGAGAGATACAGAACGTAACAGACCACACTTTGGTCGAACTTAACAATCAAATAAATTTAAATAAATTAAAATAGAACTTAAATTAAACGTTGCTTCGCAGAGCAATTCGCGGAAGTTGGCCTCTACCGAAAAGGGTGCGTAGCAAGGTATACTAAATACTACCGCACTTTAATTTATTTTACAATGCAATCACGTAGTAAGCACTATGGCTTATAAATTTAAACTGCTAGCTGGTCAGGCGAACGTTGAGCAGCGTGACCGTGATCTGAGGCAAAGCTCTCACACACCGAGAGGTTTCTACCTCTGTCTTAAATAGTGCTTGGCTGAACTTCAAAAATTAGCATAAGCTAAAAACGCGCGCTTCTTCTGACAGGAAGTTGAAGCAGAGAGGAGATAGAAAAGATTTAAATTAAAATAAACTTGGTTAGTTTAACTAAAACCTTACATACTTCCCGCCAGAATTGCGATAGTTAAACTACTTTGGTCCAAACGGACCATGTTGAAAACTAGCAATTCTAAATAGTCGAAAATTTCACTGTTCTAAACTTAGGCCAACTCTTACAAGGCAATATATGTTTGTGTAAAATACAGACGAAATTTTCTGGAACAACAATCTTCAACATTTTTTTTTTCAAGTCTTATTCTTCAAACAGTCTTACTCCTTCCAGCAAAATCTGGAAGGAAAACAACTTTAGTATGACATAATAACAGAATAATTCTAAGTGGTACAAATCCTTATTTTTTTTTTTTTGTGTAATTTTGCACACACACATTATCATTCAAGCACAATTAAATTCTTCCCCCGTATGCTCTCTCACCGGTGTTGGATGTAAAGCAAACCGCCATTGCGGGTTTTTATGTGTTCGGGGGTGTTCAACTCTTCCACCTACAATCGACTAACATTAGTTAGAACTTGACATACGAGACCTGAAAAAAACGCCCTATAACCAGCTAATCCTAAGGTTCTCACTAGCTTTATGTCTAACACTTTAAGTGTATTTGGTGGAGAGCCTAATTAACACTTGCATTCTAAAATAGTCAATCTTTAACTTTTCATGCATACAAATTCGCAGTTTGCACACAACATTCACATTAATATTGCACTTAACGTGCATTGCTAGCATAATATTATTTGTTACATTTCATAACACATTAACAATTTCATAGCAATCCTGAAATGCAAATAGAGGTTAAATTTCTAAGCTTACAGAAATATAGGTTAAATTTCTAAGCTTACAGCAAGTGCTTCCTATTCCTTTCTCAAGGTACTTTCTTGAAATATCAAATTACATTGAATTAATAGTCTACAGACTAAATCGTGTTTTTCAATTTTCCGAATTTTCATTCTAGACATTTTACAAGTCTTTAGACAAAGCGTCATACAAAATCATTTAGTTAACATATTCTTTTCAGCAATTCATTGCTTTTACAGAATTAATCTATTTACAAAACATTAAGTGATTTTAAATCTTTGAAAATTACAATTTCTTTTAACAAAACATTTTACTTTCCATATGAGGACTTATCGCTCACTTGGCGTAAAAGTCAACCTCGCTTGAGGTAAAATCAGCCCTGCAACTTGCAGTATACTCAAAAATTAACTAAACTTTTGAATACGAAATTGTACTTATCTTATTATGATCGTCCATCCTTTTCTTGGCCCAATCTTTAAAACTTGAGTAAGTTGTGGCCTGGTTCAGTTTCCTCGTTTTTCGTTGTTCTTTCGGAGCCTGCTCGTCTCTTTTTCTTTTGAAATTCCGTCGTTGTATCCTCGGCAATTTCCTTTGTAGAGGAGGTTGCTCCGCTGGACGTTTGGTGGACTGGGCCCTTCTCTCCTGGGCCCTTGCTCGTTGCTTGTCCTGGTTCCTGCTGTATTCGGGAAGTTGATTCTCAGGCTGCAATCGGCGTTTCTTGCTTCTCAGGCACCTGTCCGATGATTCCACAGTTCTTTTGGATACATTGGGCTTCCCTTGCCCATTCTGCTTTCTTCTCTTGGTGCGCTCGTAATTCCGTTCGTAGATTTGTTCACCTGCATCGTGAGACTTTCTTTTGAAACCACCTTTTTGGTTCTTATTTCTTTGTTGGGGGGGAGCTTTCTTCTTCTGACATTTCGATGCCGTTGTAGCTGGTTCCTGCTGTTTTTGCTGACGTATATCTTCCTGGCTAGTCGATTGCCTCGGATCCTGAAACGAATCTTTAAATACAGCCATTTTGCTGCGATTATAGAACGGTTTTATTTGGTCCACATTCGCTTTGAGCGTTTGACCATCATTTCTTTTTAATATAACCACTGCCCCCGTAATTTGTTCAATTGTGAACGGGCCTTCAAAACGCGGAAAAAATTTCCCCACCTTTTCCTCTGGGGCATTTGACAAGTTGTGTTTAATCTTCAACACTTCATCTCCCACATTGTACTTGACCTCTCTTCTTTTTAGGTCATAGTACAATTTCTGTTTTCTTTGGGCCATTTCTATATTTTCCGTCGCTTCCCGTATTAACTTTTGTATATCACTCATTTTAAATTCTTCTGCCCTTTCCTGTACAAAGAACAGTTTATCTAGGGGGGTCAAGATCTTTCTTCCTAAGAAGAGTTCAGCGGGTGTTTTTTGTGTAGTATCGTGTTTGGCGGTCCTAAGTGCAAATGCAAATTCATTTATATGGCTATCCCAGGTAGAGTGATAGTTTTTCACATAACTACGAATTATTTTCACTACATTTCTATTCACCCGTTCCGCTATGTTTGACTGCGGACGATACGGGACCATCTTTAGATGACGTATGCCCAGTTTTGCACACATTTCCTCAAACATTTTACTAACAAACTGAGGACCATTGTCTGAAATAACTTTTAGGGGCGCCCCGTATTTTAAAATATACTTATTTAGAATTGAATCTACTACAATTTTTGCAGACGCGCGTTTTAACGGAATTAACTCTAACCATTTGCTAAAATGATCCACTATAACTAAAAGATATCGGCTTTTATTAACTTTACTTCGAGGGTAAGGTCCAAGTAAATCGATGCCTATTATTTGATTTGGGAATTCTGATTTAATACTATTTAGGAACCCGGCCGGGCGGAAATTAACATAATTATTTAATTGACATGTTGGGCACGACTGGACATACGCCCTAGTAAACTTTTGCAGTTCTGGAAAGAAAACTGCCTCGCGAACTCTCTGAACAGTTTTTCTTATACCTAAATGAGCCGAAATGGCACAATCATGCAACTCTTCTAATACATTCAACCTCATGCTAGCTGGGATAACCGGTCTATATTCATGATTCTCATTAGTAGCTTTCGTATAGAATAACAGTCCGTCAATTAATTCGTAATTTTCGGCCCTATTTCTTATCGGCACAATATCCGGATGATTGAAATTCTCAGGGTCGGCCAAATAATTGTATATATTTTTGAACTCCGGATCTTTTTTGAGTTCGGCTATTACTGTTTCACGAGAATCTAATACTTTGGATGTTAACATGGCTATCTTAATTACACTTCCATTTTCATCTAAGTTAATTCTGCTTAAAGCATCTGCCACAACATTTTCCTTTCCCGGCGTATGTTTAATTATTAGGTTATATTCCTGTAATTTGAGAGCCCACCTTATTAATCTGGGTGATAAATTTTTTCCAGAATAGAGTCTAGTGACCGCCGCGTGGTCGGTATATACAGTTACTGGAGAACTTCCAAAGAACACACGAAATTTCTGTACTGATGCTAACACTGCGAGAGTTTCTCTCTCTGTTGCGGAATAGTTTCTTTGGGTTTCATTTAATGTTCGGCTGAAAAAAGCCACGGGCTGACCATTTTGGGAAAGCACTGCACCAATCGCGAAATCTGAAGCGTCCGCTGAAATCTCTAATCCTTTATCCCCTTCTGGAAATTTTAAGACGGGAGCTTGAGTCAATGCGTCTTTCAATTTTTGAAACGCCAAGTTGGCTTCTGCTGACCACGAAAACCTAGCTTTTTTTCTTTTCAACTTTAGCAGTGGCTCAGCTATTTTTGCAAAGTCTTTAATGAAAGCCCGGTAATATGAACACATCCCGAGAAACGACGATAATTTCTTCGCTGTTTTAGGAACAGGATAATTTCTAATGGCTACTATTTTTGACTGATCCGTTTCGATTCCCTTTTGGGAAATTTTAAATCCTAAATAACGTAACTCTTTTGCGGCAAATTTACATTTAGACGCATTTATCTTTAAACCAGCTTCGTTTAACAATGAAAATACTTTTCTTAAATCTTGTAAGTGTTGTTCTAGAGTACTACTCGTAATTATAATATCGTCTAAATATATGAAAGTGCTTTTACCAAGGACTGGTCTTAAGACGATGTCCATACATCTTTGGAACGTTGCCGGCGCGCCGGATAATCCGAACGGCATTCTAAGAAATGCGTACGTACCAGATTTCGTTATGAACGCGGTTTTGTGTACGTCCTCGGGTTTTACCCCAATCTGAAAATAGCCACTCGTGAGATCTAATGTAGTCATGTATTTTGTAGACGAAATATTTCGAATAATTTCTTCAATTATCGGCAACGGATATACAGGATATTTTGTAACTGAATTTAACTTGCGATAATCTATAGCAAAACGCCACCGCTTCGGGTGCGTAATCGGGTAATCATTATTTTTCTTACACAGGACAACGGGGCTAGCATAACTGCTAGAAATTGGCGTGATGATTTTATTCTTTAACATCTCTTTAATATGATGTTCAATTATTTCTTCTTTTGTCCTATCATATCTATATGGCTTTTGCCTAACTGGCTGAGCGTCCCCCGTGTCAATGTCGTGGTTCACCACCTGCGTAAAGCCTGGTACATCACTAAATAAATTCGCAAAGTGACTTACCAGACCTTGGATTTTCTCTTTTTCCTCTGCTTGTAAATGTTCCAAGTCCAGCTGCGGGGGCTTATCATTCTTCGCTTCAATTGGCTTCATATTTAATGTTAGTTCTCCCCCCTTGAAATCAATTTTTGCTTCTGCCAAACTAAAAAAGTCCACACCTAGAATAATACAAGTTTGCAGGTTACGCACAATATAAAACAGGATTCTTACCTGTACGTTGTTGATACGCACGAACAATGGTACTTTTCCTAAACAGCTACACTTTTCTCCTTGGGCCGCTATGACATCAGTGTCTTTTGCACTAAAAATTCTGTATCGTCGAAAGTGCTTCTTAAAGAAACTTCCCGATACGAAGCTGCTTTGGGCTCCTGTATCCAAGAGGGCTGTCGCCGGTATGTTGTTGATTAGAACTTCAATCTTCGGCAAACTCAAATTCTTCACAACCACGGTGTTTAAATTGATTTTGGAAGGGTTTTGCTCTGCTTCGGACTTCTTCACCTTCCTCGAAGAAATCCCTCTTAGTTTAAATTCTTTTTCTTCTGGTTGCCCTCGGAATCTTTGCTTGTTCTTCTATTAAATTCCCTTCGTTCGCCGCTCGCTTTAGGAGACACATCTTTCTTCGGCCATTGCTTCGCCTTATTCCCGTAACTTTGATTTTGCTTTTGCTGCGGTCTTGGCGAACTCCACTGACTTCTTCGCTCAAATTGGCGTCGTCGTTCGTTGTCGGCTGTTCTTCGGCTTTCAAATTGTACCGCGAGCTCAAATAATCTGTCTAATGTTGTTGGATTTCTTAGTTCGATGAAATCTTGAACTTGGGGCAGTAGCCTAGGAAGTATAACTTGAATAATTTCAGGATCCGGGCGACTTCCATACAAAAGCTTGAAAACTTGAATTTTCCTCAAAATAAAATTAGACAAATCTTCTATTCTTTCTTGGTATCGGCTAAACAGTTCAGCTTCCAATCTGGCTCGATCTCGCACCACGGGAAATGCTTTCACTAGAGAATTCTTGAAATTTTCATACGTGTATGTGGGGCTTCCTGGTTCCCCCAAGAGATTCTTTCCGATGCACTTGAACCAACTTAGCGCTTGGCCCTTCAAAGCGCTGGTAGCAAGAGCGACTTTCTGAAATTCGTGGACTGGATATAGCATGAAGTGGGAGTCTAGCTTTTCCAGGAAATTGATTACGGCTGTCTTGCCGTCAAAACTTGCCGCTGGCTTCATGGCTGCTCGCATGGTTTGTACGATGTAGCCGAATCCTTCTATGCCAGGAGGTGCTATCTCAGGATTCTGGACAGGTACAGCAGGTGTCTCAGGTTCGTCTTCTTGTTGTTGAGGCCATCCTCTTCTTTTTGTGCGGGCGCCACTATCAGGACTTAGCATTCTGTGTGTATTCTTTGAGAACATGGTAAATTCTGTAAAGGGTTCTTATCCTTACGTTCTAAGTCCTGAACTGGAACAGGGAGCGGAAGGTACGCTATGTTCTGATGTAACTGCTGGGCTGGAGAATAACTGCACGTGAAGGGATTTGAAATCCTCTTTTATTCAATCACTATTAAATACAAACCTCCCAATTCGGGAGAGATACAGAACGTAACAGACCACACTTTGGTCGAACTTAACAATCAAATAAATTTAAATAAATTAAAATAGAACTTAAATTAAACTTTGCTTCGCAGAGCAATTCGCGGAAGTTGGCCTCTACCGAAAAGGGTGCGTAGCAAGGTATACTAAATACTACCGCACTTTAATTTATTTTACAATGCAATCACGTAGTAAGCACTATGGCTTATAAATTTAAACTGCTAGCTGGTCAGGCGAACGTTGAGCAGCGTGACCGTGATCTGAGGCAAAGCTCTCACACACCGAGAGGTTTCTACCTCTGTCTTAAATAGTGCTTGGCTGAACTTTAAAACTGATTATGTATTTGACTACCTGCAGAAGTGGAATGAGAAATTCTTTACTAAGGGCATACACTGTCTCAAGAGCAATTTCTCCTCCTCTTTAAACTATGAGATCCTCCCGGAGTATTTTAACATCAGGCTTTTGCAGCGCATTGGCTTAGAGAAACGAATTTCGCTACTTAGTCTGAGTTAATCGCTGATTTTCTCGGGCCGGGTGCTCTCTGATTTCTTTTAACAACTCTGATAGTTGCGTGGCTCATGAGACAACGGTCTTTTTCTTGTTGTTTACCTCCTGTTCCTCCCCATGGGACTTCAACTTTATTGTTATTCACGTGATGAGCCTATGAGGCATCTGCTGAATTAGCTTATTAAAGTTAATATTTCTTGGCCACAAAAGCATGCATAATCATTCGACTGTTGGAGTATAGCTACGTGAAAGCGTTTTGGCCTTCTAGCCGCAACTGCCTTGCTGTGTCAAGTTTTGTTCTCTACTGGAGACTCCAACGCTGATACTGAATAATTTAGGGAAGGGAAGGCTAGCTTTGTGTTGATAAATCGAGTATTTGAATCCTTTTCGCAATCTAGGCAGAGCTTGTAGCCCTTGGTAGGAATAGATTAAATTATTTCAATTTATAACAGTTTGAAAGAAGCTTGTGTTTAAGCCAGATCCAGTTGACTGATATTTTGTTTTGTATGTTTTAAGTTTCCAGTTGACTGATAGTTTGTTTTGTATGTTTTAAGTTTAATTCTTACAAGTGATGGAGCAGAATAAGTTTAAAGTTATCTTATTTCTTTGTTTGTTTGCTTTAAAAACTAGAAATTCTAGTGGTGATAAATCACTTCTCTGACTGAAATTGGACTAGCTAAATTAATAGGAACCAAATACAGGTATTAAAAACTTATTTCTAAAATTTATATTCTCGAATAAAGAAATGAAAATTTGATTAAAAGGTTAATATTTTATTATTTCATCCAAGTGTTTTTTATATAAAAAAGGAATATTATTTTGTTTCTCTCTTTTTACATGTTCAATATTATATGGTTTTACAGTTATGTTAATATATAAGGTATATCTACCACATTCTTAGCGTACTTTCGTGGTGTAATGGTCAGCACACTGAGCCGGTATTTCAGAGGTCCGTGGTTCGATTCCCGGCGAAGGAATTGCATATTTTTCATGTCTCCTGCTACTAAATAACCTAATGTCTCAACACTGGCGCCCGAACTAAAAGGGTTGTGGATGATGACTCTCCACACCCAGGATTTGGCGACTAGGTCCCCTAAAACCCTAGTCGCCCTTTAAAAAGGGAGGAGTATATAAGGTATATCGACCACATTCTTAGCGTGCCTTCGTGGTGTAATGGTCAGCACACTGAGCCGGTATTTCAGAGGTCCGTGGTTCGATTCCCGGCGAAGGAATTGCATATTCTTCATGTCTCCTGCTGCTAAATAACCTAATGTCTCTACAAATATACAGAAAAATGTCTAAAAATTATACATTTAATTCAGTAATTTTAACATTTTTTCATACTTAAAAGAATCAACTAATTTTGGGCTGAATTTTTAGTATATTATAAACAACGATAAGTCAACAAAATAATCTCATTTTGTAAGGAAGAATGTCCTTTGCTTGTAGTGAAAGGTTTAATGGATTATAGGTTATTTCTTATATGAACCTTTCTTGCAAGTCTACTATTTTTCAGCATTACCAGAAAACGTAAATGAACTGAGTTTAAACAAGGAACAAGAAAGTGTGAGAAGCCTCAGCCTGCTTTAAGCGCTGAAATATGAGCTCGTGAATTTATTCTTGATTGAAATCACGTTAGAAATTGAGGAATAGTGTAACCATATTGTTAGGTTTTAATACAAACTCCGCTATTAATTTTTCTATTAATTAATTTTGTTTTAGTTCCTGTAATTTCAAGCTGTGGTTAAAAATAAATGTTATAGTTCTTTTACATTATGCAATTTCTTAGCGTTCAGCAAATGAAATATAAACATGTGTAATATCTTCTGGCAGTTTAAGAAGTTTAGGTTAATGTTTAAATTAAGCAGACGAAGTTAGACTAACTTCGTATCGGTAGTGGAAGATACTGACAGAAAAAGAGTAGTACTTATAATAAAACCAACCAGAAAAAGAAAGTTACCATCCTTCAACCAAAAAGAAAAAAAATATTTATTATACATTCAAACGAGATATAGGCAAAACTATAAAATCTGGAGGAATCAAAATAAATGTATTACGATTGACCTGAAAGTAGACATTTTGAATAGGGATACAATAATTTAAAAATATCAGAAGCCATCTGAAAGCTTTATCCCATGCAATTTAGGTGACGAACTGCCTCAGCAAATATAGAAAGTTGAAGGACACTTTACCAACCACCACCAAAAAACATTATGGAAAAAGCTCTTACGATTCTGGAAAGGAGCATCTCCTAAGAGACTTTAAATGGAGGTTTTGCAGTCAAACATTTTAAAGCTGCGAAATGTAAAGGATATCTGAGAAAAAAAAATTAGTGTGAGTTCGTTTTACCGAAAAAAGATGCTGATATACATTACCAAGGAAAGAAAGACGGGGTATAAAAGAGCTACAAGACAGACAGAAGGCACAATTTTACAATACATAGGATAGTGCAGGTGTTATACCTGAATCAGAAATTGTATTTTCCACAGCATTCTAAATTTAGCATTAAAGCATATACATAAATTTTGAGATTTTTATTTTGACTGTAATTACATGTCAAATAATGAACGGCATATTTAATTATAATAGATATAATTTTAGGTCTGATAAATAAAGTGATGAGATTACAGAGTTAAAGCAAATAATTCCTACATGACGAACTAGTTTACGTTGCCTGTTTTTTGTGACAGTATTAAGCACGTCATGACGACCTCGGAAAACAAAATCCCTGAGAGCGATCGTGCTGCATGGAGTTTTATAGTGTCCCCACGTGTAAGACAGATATGAGCCACTTTCCCTTAAAAAGACATTCAAGAAGGCATTTTTGCCCTTAGTGTTTGCATTCCTCATCAGTTCACAAATTAACCATTAAAGGCAATCAAAAAGCATGCAACTTAAAAATACAAACTTTTCATAAACTGCGTAATAAATGTAAAAATTTCAAATCTTTTGTATTCAAAATAAACGAGATCTGCTAAAGAAATTATATTTTTATTATGAATTAGTGTCTTTTATTTATGTTGGTGGACATACGGTTACGTGTCTCTTTTCTTTTCCTTCTATTATAAACATCTGTTTTTTGTTTCTTTTTTGAGGGGGTGTTTTTTTTCTTAAAGTGACAAATTAAATAGAACTTAAACAAAGGATATATGCATTACCGAAAATAATGTTTTGAAATGTGAGAATAAAATAATTAATCATGACAGAAGCTATCAGCAGTTTCCTGTTTGTCACTTCTTTCTGCAGAAAAGGAAATTAGATTTCCCTTTTCTTTCTTCTTTTAGTTTTTTATGAAAATAATTTCTCTGCTGTTCTTAAAAACAGCTGCTTAACGTTAATAATTGTAAAATGCACTAATATGCCTGCAGCAGATAAAAATTTCAATGTTTCTTTAGAAGTTCCTATCTATAATCACAACTCTAAAAATAATCTTTGAAATGGATTTTAGTCTCACATGACAGAAATTCGCATTTTTATGAATCATGAAACTATGCTCGTTATTAACTAATTAATTAATCAGACACTGTCAGAAAATAGGGGACATTTTTTATCTTGAAATATATATATATACACACACGCATCTAAAAATTATATATTTTGATTCGTGTTTTAATATTCCTTTAGACAAAATCCCGACGTAATTTTACTCGCATAAATAAATCTTAATTTTTACACTAAGATAATTTTATGTTGTGATTTAAATGTAAATAAGCCAATTCAAATATAAAACTGAAAACCTTAGTAAATCATACATTATAATTACAGGGAATTTCTTTGAAGGAGGATACTTTTTAGCATACTGAAACTGCTAAGAATGTTTTTAAATGTGAATATTTATAACTAATGCATAAACAGACTTTCATTCTGTAAGAGAAAATGTTCTGTTTCTTTGCTGATTTTTGCAGACTGGTGCCAGTAAATTCTTACGACAAGGTTTTAAGCAAGTTTTCGGTTTAATTCTTGCTATTTATTTTACATTATAAAAGCAGTCGTTTTAATATACTAGTAACTGACATTCTTCAATTAAAGTTCATTTTGGTGAACATTTCGTTCGGGAACTGTGCAGTCTGTCAATCAGACAAAACTAAATGTGCTAATTAAGCTAAATGTGTTTATCTTTAACTACTAATTTCTTCTGGGTGTAAGTTGCTGTAACATTATAGAAAAAACGTTATAGCTGTAATGTAAATAGCAATTCACTATTTAATTGGTGGTTACAATTAAAGTAATCCTACAAAGAAATTTTTAAAGTCGGTGCCAATCAGTATTTGTGGGAAAATTCAATCTTTATGTTCTTCAGACTAAGAGAAAATTATTCTGGAAGACACACGTAATTCGATCCTTAGGTTAGATTGATATAAACTAGTGAAACAGCTATTTATTATTTTTTTACTTAATGTAATGTAATGAATTACCTCAGTTAAAAATTCTCTAAAGCTAGCATTTTTCCCCTTGTTTTCTTCCGAATCTACTATCACATATGTAGAAAATTTTAGGTGTTTATTTCTATAAAATAGGATTTAAGAAGAGAATATTTAATGATTAAATAATAAAAAGTAGTAAACATAGCAGAATAAAACAAAACACTCTTCAATTAACTTTGCATTAAATGCAATAAAAGTAATATTGTCAGTATTGTATCCATTTCAAAAGAGGCAAACTAAACTGTTCCATAATAAGCACTCATTTCGTTTACTTAGATAACTAAAAGCTAATGCACAAAAATAACAGCTAATTAACACACGATTCAAATGGAAATCTGAATTTTATGGCGGAAAACTTCGTTTCAGCGGTATTTAAAAGGAAGAAAGTGAATCGTATTAATCAGTTTAGATATATAATTTAGTCAAATTGATTATATTTCTAATAGTAGATATCTTTTAATTAATAAACGCATCAGACAAAAATTTAAAGTCTCTAGTTTCTATCGGTTGCGTCATAAGTCTATCAGATGTGAAATGAACAATACATAAAGTATACATTAAAAGCGACTTACAAACTTGTAATCTCATACTGCATTAATTTCCATATCCTGCACATGCTCTAAATTTCATTGAGCTATGACTCATACATTTTTTCTCATAATATTTCGCTAGTATTTGACTACAGCAATTTCTCGAAAAGAATCAAATTGCACAGATATAAGTAGGAATAAAGTATAAATTCGGAAAATTAAAGCAAAAATTATTTATGTTATAAATACAACATCATACAGCAGGTAATTCCATCGATGTCGACTGAAACCAAAATATTTTCAGTGTAAACATGTCACCATGTCATTCTGAAGTAATTTGTAATAACTTAGAACTTTGTTAATTAAAAGGACATAACGTTCCAAAATATTTATTATTGCAGGCATTTACAGTACTAGAAGAACTTCTGCTAAAGAAAGGCATTTGTCTAGCAGTGAAAGAGAAACTAACGAAGGATTCCGGAGTTGCAGGCGATTCTTATTACGACAACATTGTTCGAAGAATTTTGGAAAAACCCAGTGCAAGGGGTAAGGCTGGAACTTTAATATTCATCTCTTGGTCTAATTTAAGTAAACTTCAATCTCTGTATCATTAACAGGAAGAACTTTCTTTGAATACTTAATATGGGTTCTGATTTAACAATTTACATTTTTATACTTTTAATCATCAACTGGACAGCTATTCCACTTTAGATACAGGTGCGTATCAGCCGCTCGAACAGAATTTTGGAAAAATCCAGTGCAAAGGATAAGATTGTTTTCACTTGTAATACTTATTTGTAATACTGTGTAATTTAAGTAAACTTAGTAAAACTTAGTAAACTAAGTAAACTAGTCTGTGCATCATTAACAGGAAAACAATTACTTAGGATACTTAATCTGAGCTCTGTTTTTAACAATTTCCATTTTGTACTTTCAATCATCAACTGGACAGTTTGTCCACATGAGGGGCATATCAAACAATCACTGACTTTCTCTTTGGTTTACCTCCCATCTTACCTTGCTCATATAGCCATAGGCCATATGAATCATAGTATCAACTACCTTCACAAAATGTTTTACCAGCTCCAACATCATAATATCTCAGGAATGACAATTTATATTTCTTATGTATAATGCAAGTAGAAGAATATATCTTGAACTATACTGCAAAGCATGCGATGCTGCATTATACGCAAATCCTTGTTTTGTTTGTTAAAATTTATCATACGGAAAACGAATTTCAAATTGATGTTATAATACTTAAAAAGTCTAATATATATATATATACACTCACTTCTAAAAGTTAAGCACGGAGAGAAAAATGCTAATTTCTGGAGGCCAATCAGAATTAAAGAGGATGCAATTCGCTGCAGAGGTAGATGGAAGTATGCAAATATGTTAAGTAACAGCCAATCACGCTTTCATGTCAAGAAATATGCAAAAAAGGCAGTCTTTCAAGAAGCCAGCTTTATGAAGGGTTACAGAAGTTGATTGTAAATGCTGATAGAAGGTGTTTAAAACTTTCGTACAATTTGTTTTCAAGACATAAGTGTTTCTATGACTTCCAGGAGACGAATGGAAGATTCTGAGAGCTGGTGTGCTGTGGGGCCCATTGAAGCAGGACAGTCGATCACAGATGTTGCTCTTTTCTTCGGCGTTCATCATTCTGTAATTTCACTTGTATGGAAATAATTCCAAACTACACAGATAGTTGTCCCAAGGCACGTAGCCGGTCGCCCATGGGTTAGAACCCTGGCAGAAGACCGATATATTGCTATTGTAGCCAAGCGGAATCGCAGAGCGACCTCCACAGGTGTGACATCTATGGTTACAGCGTCCATTGGTAAGGCAATATCTGCAGCTACTGTACGCCAAAGATTACATATGAGTGGACTGTACGCCCGGGTACCTCGAGTTTGTGTTCCTCTATCCGTCCAATCAACAGCGGCACGATTACAGTGGTGCCGGAAACATGTCAATAGGAATGTGTCCGACTGGGGTAATGTCATGTTTACTGATGAGTCAAGATTTGCTGTGGAGCCAGATGACAAGGGTATAAGGATATGGCGTGAACAACGAACACGCAATCAGTCCCAAAACATCACCGAACATCACGCATTCCGAGGCGGAAGCATTATGGTGTGGGCAGGGATTTCATTAGGATACCGCACCGACCTGCACAACTTTAAACGGGGTTCTTTGACGGCTGTTCGGTATCGAGATGAAGTCCTAGAACCCATTGTGAGGTTGTACGCTGCAGCAGTTGGCCCTAGGTTTGTTCTAATGGACGATAACGCACGTCCCCATACAGCTGACATCGTCGATGACTACCTGGAGAGTGAAGGGATTGCGCGTATGGCGTGGCCAGCATATTCGCCCGACCGTAATTCCATTGAAAATGTTTGGGATGCTCTCGGCAGTGCTGTATCTTCACGTTTCCCACCTCCAGCCACTCTTATTGAGCTAGAAACTGCTCTACAAGAAGACTGGTGATTGCTTAATTCTGCGATGGTTGACCACCTAATTGAAAGCAGGGTCACAAGCTGTAAACTTTGTATACAGATGAGGGGGAACCACATACCCTATTATAGCCCTTTTTCTTCATTTTATGCTGTTTATTTTCACTTTATACATAATTCTGTTTACGTCTCCAGTATGTCATTATCTGACAACTTACAAAATTTTAATATTGTTTTCATTTCTGTATATAATTATTGATTTGTTTTATGCATAAATCTGTATGCTACTTTCCTGCGAAGTTTGTGTCAATCAAGGCAGTATTTGTTGATTTTTTTGCATTTTACATCTTCGTGCTTAACGTTTGGAAGAAAGTGTATATATATACTTTGTATATACACGGTGTTTCAGAGATCATGGCACAAACTTGCAGGGATGGTGGAGCGTACTAAAACATGCATTTTCTGTATAGGAATGTAGGGTCTAAAGTCACGCGTTAAGGCATGAACGCAAAAAAACGACATGAGAGGAAAATGTGTTTGTGTAAAAAATCAACCCAAAGTGGTTCTTTGCAGCAATACAGTATTCACAATAAATGTTCAAAAAAGGGGAACACTAAGAGTAATAGGAACTACAGTTGTGATTGGCTGGCAATGCACCGGTAGAGAGCGATAGTGAGCCGGGCAAACCACGATCCGATGCATCAGATGATCATTCGCAAGTCTGATGTCGAGCGTGATGGGTGAATTTTTGCACAGGGAAAAAGCAGACATGCATCTCATGTATGGTGCTGCTAATGGGAACGGCAGAGCAGCGCTGCGGTTGTACTAGGAACGGTTTCTGAACAGGCGTGTGCCGAAGCACACAATGTTCGAAAGGTTGCATCGGGCTCTGTGTGAAAACGGGTCCTTTGAAGTCACCTCTGACACTAGGAGTGGAAGAAGAACTGCACGACCACATCTCATTCAAGAATCCATCTTGAATATTGTGCAGGAATCCCCTCAGACAAGTACTAGACCTATTGCGCGTCGTCTGCAGCTGGGTTATTCCACCGTTTGGAGAGTATTGAATGAAAATAGTTTGCACCCATACCATTTGCAGAGAGTCCAAGCCTTGCAAGAGACAGATCACCCTCTTCGAGTTCATTTCTGTCATTGGTTCTTGCAGCAGTGTGAGGCGCAGGCGGATTTCCCATCGGATGGGCTATTCACGGACGAGGCAACTTTCTCACAGGACGGCATCTTCAATATCCCCAACATGCATGTGTGGGCAACTCATAATCCACACGGCACACGTTCACGTGCATTCCAAACCCACTTCTCCGCGAATGTGTGGGCGGGTATTGTTAACGACTACCTTATAGGCCCATACGTCTTACCTGCACGTACAAATGACTTATGTTATCATATTTTTCTGCAAGAGGTGCTACCGGAATTGCTGCAAGATGTTCCGGCTGTCGTTCGTGATCGCATGTTGTTCCAGCATGATGGTGCACCATGCCATAACCACGTGCGGGTCCGCAATTACTCGGATGGGACATTTCCGGACCAATGGATTGGCCGTGGTGGACCCGTTTGATGGTCATTCCGTTCGCCAGACTTATCCAGCTTGGATTTTTTTATGGGGCCACCTAAAGAGCATCATTTACGAGACTCCGGTGACTCACTAGACTACCTCGTTGCACGACTATCCATTGCAGCTGCAAGCGTGCACGAAAGGCCCATGGTTTTTCAAAATGTTCGTCAATCCCTTCTGCGACGTTATCAAGCATGTATTACTGCTGGTGGTCGCAATTTTGAACATTTATTGTGAATACTGTATTGCTGCAAAAAAGCACTTTGCGTTGATTTCGTACATAAATACATTTTCCTCTCGTGTCGTTTTTTTACGTTCCTGCCTTAACCCGTCACTTTAGACCCTACATTCATATAAAAAAATGCATGTGGTAGTCGAATTTAGTACGCTGCACCCCACCCCCAAGTTTGTCCCATGATCTCTGAAACACACTGTATATATGAAGAGAGAGAGAGCATATTTTTAAATTTATGCAAAATAATTTCCAGATTTACAAAATTTAAGCTCTATTAATTGAAGACAATGTTGTATATATAAATGAAAATATATAATTTTCCAAAAAGTATATGTGAAATTAATTACAATCAATAAATCTAATACTAATCAAAGGTGATAGAAAATAATAAAAATTGAACTCTTTGGCAATGTTTTTGAATGTCAACTAAGCATTCTTTAGAAGTTTTGTCACTGTTCCAAAGAAATGTTCATCTTTAAGGAGCTGCCGATTCTGTAGACCATCAAACACACCGGTCTTTATCTATTCAAATGACAGGCAAGGAAATTCCGTAATGGGATACTTGAACAGTCTCTTTCAATTGGAAAATCATTAACAAGTTCCTTCGTGAGACCCAGATAATGCAGAGGTGGAAATGTAATAACCTCTCTATCGATAAGTGACCGATGTAGAATGTTTGGATCATCAGGTTTCAGGTCAAATTTTGACGGCCAGTTCGACTGCACGCAATGCTTCTCACGATCTCTACTATCCCACATACACAAAAAAACAGAGGTACTTGATATATCCGCTTTGCTGGCCAAGGATAAAGAAGACCAGTTTAAAGTCAAAGCAGATGATCTATTGGTGCACGTGTTATTGCAACCAATCAGTGACTTTCTTTATGTCTTCGAATTCTTCACACAAACAAATTGAATGGCTTATTTGGACTGCCGAAATAAATTTCTATTGCGGAGAGGACACACTTCATCCTCCGCTTTTAGCTGTCGATGAACAATAGCCATCGTTAAAGGCTGAAATTCTTAACGTTCCCATTAAACGATGTACGTTATGGTAATACACAAATCCATCATCACTTCAAATGTATTTCAGAAACGCAGTCTCTTAATTGAAACTCTTGTACATTTCTCAAGCCCGTTTTTGTCGTGCAGTCTCGCATCTAAAGCTTTTTCGGATACTTCCAAATCTCGTGCCAAATCATTCAACTAATGCTGGTCAAATCTAATGCTGGTTAACTAATGCTGGTTAACGAACAGAATCATCTTCAATTTCAAAATCTCGTCGTTGGGGTCAATTCGAAATTATCAGAATCCTATTCCTGTATTTCCAAGGATGACACTGCGAGTTCAGCTGATTGAGGAACTGGGCATATAGCTGATGGTAACCTAAGATACTATATTTTATATTTGTTTTTCTTGTGATATCCTGACGTTTTTCACATTGTAAAAGCAATATTCACTTTAGTGATCTTTGGGCACTCGCCAAATCGTAGGTGTATCAAATGAAAATTTAGAACGTATTCACTTTATCCACATTCTAAACTCTCGACACACTGCTTGCACACTTTGTGACTGGCCCATTGTTTATCTTGATCACCAATTTTCACTTTAAAATAGGCAAAATAGGCTTACCTGGCAAACGTACTGATGTTTGTCCATTAAATGGGAATGATAAAACTCACACATATATAACAAAACGAATCGGGGCTCTTTAAGCACTTACGACGAGAACTAGCAGAGGCAGGCGTAAGGAAATATTTCAATTCATACATAAAAGAAAACTAAATACTGCTAACTTTGTGCGCAAACAAGAACTCGTACTCCACTTCGTAATACGCTTTATTATATCAAAGCGACACACAAACATCTGATTGAACTATTTTAAGCATAACTGAACTAATCTAGACAAGTACGCACTTACTGCTGGTGTTTTACGGTGTCATTCACTCGGTGCTAATCGTAGGATTTATCTCAACTAATTAGGAAAACAGTGGTACTTCTTACGATCCACGCTCGATGTCGCGGAAAATGCTCACATTTACATAAGTAGTAGAGAAAAAAACTTGACATGGTAGGAGAAACCTAACTACAGTTTTAAAATCAGCAAGCATATTGAACTCTAAAACAGCTCAAAAATCGAGTGAATAACACTTGTAGCACTGGGGAACACTGGGCAAAATCAATCAGATGAAAAAAACTACCCTTTTGGTATCAAAATTACATTCGCGCTCAAAAAATGAGCAACAAACTCTAAAAAAAAGCTACGAATCTGAGAAAGAGAATTAAAACATAAAATTTACATATGATGTAGAGGCTGCATCACCGAATGCGAATAGTCAACCAAATTTTGTGGGGTCATTAGGTTATTTTGAAACAGGAGACATGAAAAATAAGCAATGCCCTCGCCGAGACTCGAACCTGGACCTCTCGAACACACACCCAGTGTGATAACGTTACACCAACAAAGTATGCTGGAAGGAGGGAGAAAATACATTAACATACAACGCAATCCCGCAATCACACCACAACGCCTTAGGAAGGCCGGACCGATGAGAGATTATTATGATTGTGATTTGATTTGTCACAATTCCTGATCTGCAAAGCGTGATAATGAAAGCACATTTGTCTAAGCAGGTAAAACATGTTGCTTAAAACAAATTATGGTATTTGTTGTATTATTGTTTTATTATGTACACTCTTAGACAAAAAAACGACGCACCAAGAAGGAGTTATCCCAACGGGACGAAAATCGGTAGAAGTGATGTACATATACAGAAAAACAAATGATTACAGTTTGAG
>KK116288.1:0-20041 GCA_000611955.2 Stegodyphus mimosarum
CCAAGAACTCTAATCTCATTGGCTAGTTACATAAGGGTACAGCGCGGGGTCTAGCTTCTCGTTTGGTGACCCGGAGAACTAGAGACTCCTCCCTCGACTGAGGTCAAATGACGAACTACGTCACAGGCTCCGCCCCACAACCGAAAAACGGCGACACATGCCAACACAACGGGGGTTTCTCAGCGTTCTCCTCATATCGCATCATAGATGCTTCGAGGGGGAGTATGCGGCGGACCGATCTCGAGAACAACTCCACCATCGCAAATTTGAAAGAGTTAGAATTCTTGAACCTAGCACGACAGAGCTCTTTTGGGCTAGCGGTAAAGAATTCAACTCCCAATAAATTAACCCAAGATCGAGTCCCGCTCATGCGGCGCAGCACTTCCCACTGGCGAATATAGATGGCGACACGAGCAAGCAACTAACCAGGCTTCACTGAACCACGTGATCGCCACAGGCATTTTTTAACGATTTGTGTGTTACCTTTATATATTAAA
Source organism: Stegodyphus mimosarum (assembly GCA_000611955.2). Classification (NCBI taxonomy): domain Eukaryota; kingdom Metazoa; phylum Arthropoda; class Arachnida; order Araneae; family Eresidae; genus Stegodyphus; species Stegodyphus mimosarum. The sequence goes on from KK116288.1 coordinate 498, forward strand.
TATCACGTTCTTCGCACATAAACCATAAAATTCAGTTCAAGAACAATATCGCAAAATAATTTTAAAATAAATATATCTTTAGAATTTACGATACACAGTTCCGTGCTCTTTAGATAAAAAGGTTTTTTTCCCCGTAAAGTGTTGCCATTGTTTGCTTTTAAATCATTTGAGTTTGTTTATCAAAAATTCGTTAAAGTTTTACAAAATATGAAATAGGTAATAAAACAAATCCCAAATTTGGGCTTCCAGATCCGCTTACTGGGGTGGACACGTATGTTATTCAAATTTGGATGGGTCTGGGTATCGTTGTTTTATCACATTTGGAGAAATACACATATATTTATGCAGATTTTTAATTATTTAATTTCTTTAAATATAATAGAGGGCTGCAATATTTTGTGGCAACAGTTTGAAAAGTGATTCAAACTTTTAACGTTTCCGACGCAAAATCGCAAAACGAAAACAGTAGTCCTTCAGGGACAAAGCCCCTTTGCACTAAAAAGGTAGCATATTTTTTTTTTCTTTAAATAACAACAAATTAAAAATGTTGAACTATATAAGGCTTTTTTACAAAATACTTTGTATGGGAATGTACTATACATTATTCACATCAATAATATCAATAGCATGCACCAGTGACATCTGCTACATTCAAAACATTAGATAGCTTCAAATTTTGTAAATCGAGTCCTTTATAAAGGTACTTACTTATATCATTATACTTACAAAATAAAACTGCTTAATTTGACACCATTCAATGTTACAATGTATTAAATGTTGCAAATATAGATTATTGATTTCATGATAAGTTAAAATTTGCTGTATTACTGTCATTGTTATTAATGAAATTCGAACTAGTTTGTATGCTGTAAGATACACTGAATGAGAACTCATAATTCATTAAATTAGTTAATAATCATTACTGAATATCTAGTAGCATTATTTCACTACTGTGTATAACAATTAATAATTGCTAATGCCTCAATGAAACTTTCTAAATATTTGAACTAATATCTAAACTTTCTAAATTCTAAAATGAAATTGATCTCAATTAGCTAAAATATTTTTTAACTGATAAATTCCTTCCTTATCTTAATTCTACAAGAGGGATTCGCAATCAAGGGGAAATTTCACATCTTCAGAGGGGTAGAACGTGGTCATCCTTTTGTTTATACATTTAGTGTTTGAACAACAAAAACTACTTTACGTTTTGGCATTTATCAATATTTTCTACACTTTTGTTGATTAATTTATAAAACACATTAAAATATAGTTTAAATAAATGTATATTCATTTTTCAAGAATTGGAAAGGGGGGAGCATTTTCTAAGCAATGGTGAAAGGGTGCATGCGGCAGACTAGATTGTTCTACTATTTTTAATACATCTATGTTATAGTATTTATTACAACTAAAGCCATGCATATAAGATACTTTTATAATTAATTGATGAATTAAAGTAATATTCTTTTTATCTTCATTTGAGAACACATCACCGCATCATAAGTATTCATCTAAAATGTGTATGTAGAAAGTATTTTGATATTTTTTCTGAAGAAAAAAGAAAGTCCAAAAAAGTATTGTACTTTATATTCTCAGATTAGTCACACTACTGTAACATTTATGTTCTCAAAACCTACAGTGTCTCACAAAAGTGATGGGACACTTGTGCTTTAGAAAAGGAAACTGTAATAAAATAAATTTAAAAAACATGTAAAAATTTTTTGTGGGTGTGCCTCAAACTTAAATTTAGTAACAATTATTACATAACATACATTTTCTCAAAATATTAAAATATTAATTTAATAAAAATACAATTGTTTAGAACGGAGCAAAAAATGGTTCACATAAGTGATGGACACCATTAGACTATGCAACAAAAATCGTCTGAAGTAAGCAATAAAAATATTTTGGGGGGTTTTTATTTTTACCCAAAAGCAATTGGCAATAATTTATAAAATCGTCTGCATTATTTCTCTCCAGTTTGTTTTGGAATTTTTGTGTTTTTTAGCTCTGTGCAGCCATGAATGCTAAACGAAAAGAAACTTTGCCTGAAATTCGAAAATTAGTTATTAATTTGGATATTGAATGTGGAAAATCTATTAGAGAAACTGCTGAAACAGTAAACTTGAGTCATTCAACATTTGTCAGACAAGTGAGCATGAGTAACAGGGATGTTCTATCTTGTCTATAAACTACAGTAAGTTCTGAAGTCAATATTACTCTTGGAGGTTCAATATTCATACAACCCACATTATATTTAGTTTTTACAAATATATGATTATAATTATTCAATAATTCTTTCAACTGGTCACTTATAGAAGAATTTTCACTAATTATTTTCAACATTAATCCTTTTCATTTTGAGTGTGAAATATAATTCTAAAAGGATTATTTACGATTACTTACATCTTCACTTATAATATTCTTAAAAGGAATACTTATATCTTCACTTATATTTCTCTTAAGCGGATACCCCTCATAATCAGTGAAATTCAACAGGAATTTAAAAAAAGAAACACGAGATGAAGAAAACAATAAATAATTTAAATGAGATTTTACAATCTAAAATATCACATCATTACTAAATCTTAAAATTTTCAAGACAATTCAATTAATTTAATGACAGAAAGACCTCCAGATAAAGACATTTGTTTTATTGAAGTTTCATTTTCAAAATTATCTTACACATCTTGAAAGTATTCTCAGAAATTACATCAACCTGACTACCCGTATATGTAATAGAAGGAAAGTTATTATTCCCTATCTTAACATTTAACTTAAGATAATATCCTTTTTTTAGGTGAGGTGTGATTTTGATAGCATGGAAATGAATTGTAGTATAAAGCTGGATATTATGTATTTGAATATCTTAATGGTGGTGGTTGAACATTTCCCCAGACCAGATTTTTTAGGCAAATAAGATCTAAGGTAGAATGGTGTTGGAGTATTATATCTTGGATAATTAAAATACAGACAAGGGTTCCGCCTGCGAACAGTAAATCTGGGCACATCACTGGTACTTTCTGGTTCTTGAGGGGAACTTGAAGTTGGAAATATTTTTCTTGCAAGAGAAATCAAATTTTGAAGTCAGCTTATATTTTGAACAGTCAGTAGCATACAATATTGCTCTGGCAAATCTTGTGTTGAAGATTCAATTTGATCAATTAAATGCAACAAAGAACCTAATTTTAATTTCTGATGGAATAATTTATCTATAAATTCCATGTATACGTCATCAAATGTAACATTTTCTGAACTAGAAATGTAAATTTAAAAGAAAAAAAATTTTGAATACATTAAAATCATCAATTTCAATAAATTCAATGATTTAAAATAACAAGGCCTTACCTTTTAAAAACTATGGAAATGTAGTTAATTTTTCTTTGTTAGAAATAGCTTTTGCACTATATAGTGTTTCAAAAACAAAGTAAACTACTTATCAAAGGCAAGATCCTTTTCCGGATCAAATACAGGACAAGTAAATTTATCTACAGATTTCCCCCTGGGATTGTGTACACTGGTTTAGTATGTTACTATGGCAGTAGCAGCTCTAAGAGCATACGGACCTGGTTCTTAAGCCAGAAAGGGCAGCCTATGCTGTCATGGATGGTTGTGGCTTACACCATCACAGAATCTATAATTTCTCTTCCCCACCCCTTGGTGGTCTATGAGACCTGTGGTTTGATGAGTGCCAGGTGCACGGTTCAGCCTTCAGGATTGAAACAGAGAGTGCAATTTAAAATCTCTGCATTGCTGGATTCAGGCCCCTATAATGTAGCAAGTGATTTCATCAAGTCTGTCTTTTGAAGCTACGTATTGCCCAGTCCTCCTGCCTAATATGGAGGTTGTCCAAGGGATGTCGCCTTAGTTGCAGGAAAGGTTAAACAAATTTTGATTATTTGCAGAAACAATTTCAAATTTTTTGTTAGGTATCTTTAAAGTTTTTGATCTTGTCTGCATTTACAATTTTGTCAGAAAATCAATAAATTTATTAACTCAAGCATTAAAAAACAACACTAAAAGAATTACATATAAATTGTGAAAAAACAATACAATTACTGAGTTATAAATTCAGAATTATTTAAAACAAAGTGCAGAAGTATTATACTTTCAGATTATAATAATAATGCTTTACACCCCTTTAAAAACATTTAAACATTACTAATTTTGAAAACAGGACTCATTCTAAAGCACTAATTTTGAAAGCCAAATATAATGAGCTCCCATGGGTTTCACAAGCACACATACCTTTCATTTTTTGACACTGGAAAAAAACATTATAATTCATTTAATGACATTTAACTAATCAATATAATGATCACATTAAAAGTCCAAAGAAAATAATTTCGCACCATGCTTCACTATTTGAACCTGACCTGAATCGAAAACACTTTTTTTCTTCTAGTAAATTAGCTTGAGCTGCACACATAAAGCAGTTCACATCCTGTCCACTCTATTAATTGTGATTATCCTGTGTAGATGACTTGATGCTTATAAGACAGCTGTTAATGATGATAAGTTATTTGTAATTACCTGGAAAGGGTTCACAAGAGCACATAATGGAGAGAGATTTCATCAATAACAACATATTAACATATTCGTTGACATACTTGATAAGCATAAACATATTCACACATCATTTTGGACATTAGCATCCTTCACACTTTTACATAACGAATAACATCATTAGACAATGACTGAGGCAGAGAAAATAGGAATATGCTTTGGCATAGTGAGAAGAAGGCAGGAAATGTCTGTGTGCACTTTAGCAAAGTATATTTATAGAGTTGAATCCTTTGTTTAAAATTTGAATGGTAATTGGACAACCACTAACCGTACTTTGGAATTAAAAGATGAGACAATGGAGAATAGTGTTGAAGTGATATAGTTTAGATGCCAGTAAGGGGACATAGATTAAAATGAGGAATTAAAAGGGCTATTGCTAAATATATGTGTGTTTATGTGTGTATATCTATTTATCTATATATTTTCTTTTATTTTATTTATTTCCAGATTCCCTTACTCCTATGTCTCTCCTTTCTGCAAGATAAATTCATTCAGCGCCAAGATTCGTCTTTCATGATTCAAAAAATTGCATATACCCTCATCTTTAAACATAGCAGAAATAAGTTATGAATTTTATTTAGAAAAGTATATTCATAGCATTAATAAAGTATTCCCTATTCTCAATTTAAAACCTTCTATCAATTACCCGGTTGAATGGTTTGCTATTCAGTAGCCACATCGTCTTTTCATTGTTATTAAAGGACAGACTCATGTCTCAAGTCATGTAGCTCAAGTTTGTAAAATAGTTTTGATAATGAGATTTCATGTCTAAGATGCTAGTTCAATCCAGTGGATGGTTGCCCTATTATCAGTGTAAAAGTTAAAATTGATTGGCCAATGAGATTTCCTGACTTAAACCCTAGAGAATGTGTCTGGGATGCTATTGGGAGGCCAACTGCAACTCCATCCAGAATCTTGCAGGATTTAGAAACAGTCCTGCTTCAGAAGCAGGACTAATCGTCACACATACTCATAAATTGCCTTATTTTCAGTACAGACCGAATTGCAAAATCTGTATCAAAGGGGACCATAGCTTCCTTTTTCGTTTGATGTCTCTACTTTAGATATCATCCTCTGTTACAGATTTTACTGCACTTATGGGCTTTCTGCACAATCATGTGTGTATACCATGACTTTTGCATATTATATTTTATCAGTATTACATCAAGCTATGCTCACATCAAATTTCATTACAATTTATACATCAGTTCTGGAGACAATCATATAAATATAAAAATTCTAATTTGAACACTAGTGTTGTTATTTTTAGTACAGATTTATGCTCAGTCTGAAAAATAAGACAGAAAAAGCTTGACTTCCGAGACAAAACTTGACCAACAGATTTCATTTTAAAGTTTGTGGTTTTGCCTCCCCCCCAAGAAGGGGGCTTTCTTTGAGGAGTCAGTTAAAAAACAGAATAAATCCAGGTTGATTAATAACATTCAATGATATTCTTTTGTAATTTACCAATGCGTAACATTCTTTGATTTATAATTTTAACCACCTAATGTGCTGAAAACATTTTCAATCAAGTAACAGTGCCAGACCAGCACTGCCCTGTAACAGTGCGATGATGATAATCCAATGGTTACTGTAGAAAATATTTTCACAAAGTTTTTAAATGCTGTAATGTATTAATGATATTCACAGATCATAATCAAACATTTACACAAAAAATGCATTGGACTAGAAAGGTTTTTCACATTAAATATATGCAAATAATGTTATGAATATATGCAAATAATGTTATGAATTGGTACAGGGCTAAGTGAATCTTGTCACCATTTTCCAAAACTCGATTCATGATTCTATCAATAAGATCTCCTTTCAAATGAAAAAATTTATATCTATTAAAATGTTTCAAAACAGTCTCCAGAGCAATAGTTGTTACTTAATGTATCAATATCAGAAATATTTTTTATAAACTAGTATTTCATTTTTTGTTATTCGCAAAATTAAAATTATTTCACTCTCTAAGTTGTGTACAAACTCTAAATTTTCAGGGAAAAAAAATATCCCAAACATTAAAACTCAGTAAATTTTTGTCAGATTTTGAGTAATTTATCTTCAGAATAAATACTAACTTTTTCCAAATTTAACTATATGAATGTTTGATCGAATAAAAAATTAAATGTGATAATTTTTACAAAACTGATGTCTTAAACTTTAAAATGCCATAACATGAATATCTTTTTCATTTAAAGCATTTTTGTAAGGAAAGTATATGTCTACAACCGGCAGCCGTAAAAATAAAAATTGAGTAAGGCCTTTTATGGACATGATATATGCAGTTTGTTAAGCATCGCAAAAATTACACTAAACTACAACAGAGGAGAAAAAAAAATTAGTACTCCAATTCAGATTTCAAAATAAAACTAGGAATATGAAACTGTAGCATATAATTCTGATAATTACAAGCTTTTGTAATTCGTTTTCCTATATTCAAAATTTTCACTCTTCCATGACAACTAAAATAAAACACCATGAATGTTCATATACAAAATTAATGAAACAGAATTCGGTTTTAATAACAATGCAAATAACTGCAAGCAGAAGAAAATTTTTATTTACAATTTCATAAATTATGTATGAAAATATTATTTTTACAACAATAGACTTTGAGAAAAGTAATTAAAATGCAAATGGTATTAAATATTACAAATTTCTATATTCTTATATGAATCATATCAGCACTTAAAGAACAGCAATTAAGTTACATGAAGAGTAAATTGAGCATTAAGTTTTGACACACCCGTTCCCTTTCTCTCATTGAGCAGTATTCACTGATCTAAATGATACATTATAATCATGAATGATGAATTATTATTTGATGAAATATACCAAACAAAAAAATTCCTTTATTTTTACACAACTATTACGATACATCTTTTGGAAGCATCTAAAGCAGGAAGACCCCTGCCGATCACGGAAAATATTTTTCCATAAGCATTTCAGAGATTTCTATATTAAACTAAGGATGAGAGAAACAAATTTAAGAACAAAAAGGAGTAAAAGACTTCCAAAGTGATTATTTAGTTTCATTAACCAACCAATGGTATGAAATTTGCAATGCTAATTTAAATCTTTTATTTACTTGTAGCCTAATTTTAAATATTTTTATTAAGGAAAGGAATTACATCAATGAAATATGTACATCTGAGATATGTATTGTTAATAATTTACATAATATTACAGTACAATAATATAAAACTTAACACTTCCAGAAAACTAGCTATTAAAAATATATGAACATTTACAACATATGAATTAATCACAGTAATATTTTATGTAAATAAAATATTAATTTAAGAATATTAAAAAATAATTTTAAAATAAATATTTAGAGAAACACATTAATATTTTTAATTTATGCTGTTATTACTTAAAAGCAAATCATCATCCTTTCGCCAACACCTCTGAACAGCCAGAAAAATCCCACCACTTATGAAAAATAGAACTAAAGCACTGAGACCAATACTGGCATACAAGATTGCAATTGATGATAATCCAATGCTTACTGTAGAACCCGTTCCAACCATTAAAGACCTAAAGTAAAGAATATTAACAGAAATAAAAATCAAGAATTTACACTTCGTAAAGAAATTTAAATCTGTACATTCTGAAATACATCTATCAAGTCTGAGCATACATATAAAATTTATCTTAAATTCTAGTCAAAATACTAACCTATCAAAACAGTTACTACTATCAACACCTAGTTTGCCTACTAAAAAATACTTGCATAAAACTTAACATGCAAAGATAGAAACAACTTAATAAAGAAAGAAAATTTATGCATGTCATTGTAAACAATTTTTACTTGACCCTTCACAGTCAGTTCTTCCACTTTGGTTTTTAACTGGTTTAAATAGTGTGTGAATTATCCCATCAAACAGCAATTTGTATCAATTACAGCACACTTAAATCAAATATAACAAACGATTTCTTGCAAACATTATCTTTAGTTCCCTCCCCTTCCATTAAATGAAATTGATATATCGACAGTTTCGCAATTTTTAGAAAAACTGTCACGAGCAAGATTTCAAAATTTAAATGCTCTGCATGGGAGATTGTTAGTTAACAGTTGAGGAGACTATTTTTTAAAAACCACTTTTGAGCTATCTGTTGTTAATTATGGAAATCGATGATACACAGTCATGCTAAATATTCAATAATTCAGTATCCATAGTCAATCATCTTGGTTTACACTAAATTAAAAAAAAAAACTCAAAATAGACACCGAGTAAAAAAAATGGTTGCAAGAAAGTGAAATATATATCTCAAAACTACAGAAGTTGTGATCATAAGCACTAATGTATGTTGACATCAATATAACAAAAAAAAGGAAGGAAAAAAAATGGCCCTTACAAGAATTTTGTGTATCCTCAAGTTACAGATCATCCCTAAAAGCTGTGCTCTTATTTTGCATTCAGCAAATATGATGGAAGGGATCTCATCTACAGGAGATCAGACAGCATTTAGCTCTTCTCCCCCCCCCCCATATTCTTATATGCACATGCTCACCAGCAGTACCAGTGATTTTAGTGCGTGTCGAGCGGTAAAATCACCGAACACTGATAATAGGTTCGATTACAAACTGGCTACAGGGGCCTTTCTGTTTAGACCCCATTTATGTATGTCATATGAATACCACATTTAATACAGCATTTACTATTATCCTTAGTTTTGCGTACCTGCAAATTACCCATAGGTATAAAAGCAGACTACTCTGTATGGACAGATAAACAGATACGTATCAGTTCTTCTCAAAATATTTTATCTCGAATCATAAGCACACAATATTTATTAACGAAGCTGAATTACCAAAAATTTGAAAAATGTTTAAATTGTATTTATCTACAGTTTATCATCCTGAATCATTTGTAGTTATATTCAGCCTTTTTGTACTTTGAAAAGCCAATTCTATCATATTCTAAACCAAACAGTATAGCTATTCCAGTTGCCAACAGGAATTCTAGCCACTGCACCAATGCCAAAATCTTATCACAAGTTTTACACAACATAATAGCCAATAAGTATGTCATAAAATTATGTCATTTTTATTGATAATAATTTCACTACCTATCAGTACTAAATATTAGTTCCTGTATCCTTACACTATATTCTGAATCAAAATGATGAAGAAAAAGAAAATGACAAATCAAAAAAACACAAACACTAAAAACTGGCTACATGGCTGTAACCTCTGTAACATGAACCTGTAACCTCTGTAAGCGAAACCTATGCAAGATAACCATGAGTTTTATTGTCTGTGAACATGATTTCTTAAACAGCATGACTATCAGTGAATGAGCATGACTGAATGACAGTTACTGATTTTTATACTGGCTTACAATAAAACCTCTCTCAGATGATTACCCATAGTTCCAGATCATTTTGATTTTATATGGAAGGAAATGTATTAGGCAGAATGACTATCTCTGATAAAAGTTATCAGTTTGTATAATGGATTTGGCTTGCCCAGGGCTCTAAACCAACTGTTAAAAAAACACTAAAATGTGACATATTGATTTACATCATAATATGAATAAAATTAATTAGTTACAAAGATAAACAATTAATAAAATAAAAGTTTTAAAAAGTTACCTTAATTTTTGGCATGTTGTAAGCAAATATTTTTCAAATATAGGAAACATATCTGAAGTCTAACAGGACAAAAGTTACAAAATCTTTATGCTGTGAACTTTGTAAGCACTTCAAAAACACACTTCCTCCAATAAAGCGTGCCTACCTGACTACATAATAGTTAATCACTTCCTTTCTAAAACAATTTGAACTTTCTAAGATGCTTAACCATCTTACAATTTTCTTATTATTTCCTCAGTCTAGTTGATGTATAGGGTGATTCACAATCCCTTAGGAGGTTTTTAGAGTTTATATAATACAAAATTCTAAAACTCCTAAGTCTGGAAGTCTAATATCAGGAATGATCTAAAATCCGGACCTCTGGATAACCAGAAACTCACCTCCCCCTTTTTTGAAAAAAAAATTAGAAATTTTTTTATATGTTTGATGCTTCAAGGATGCATATTTGTTATTTTTTTTATAATAAAGCATGTGGAGGGTCCTGATTCTTAATTTCACTGTAGCCCTAAACAAAATTCCTCCATGCTGAAGAAACATAATTATTTATTAACATAAATCTGTTTGATCAATAATTTAACTCTGTAGTTGCCTTTTCGATTGGCATACATCTCAAGCTGAAACATTTTACATCGAAAGATCGTGGATTTTACGCTTACTGACTAACTTACATCCTTGATGCTAACCTAGTGAAACATTTATTATTTTTTGTGTTTATTACTGCTTGACTATCAACACATGGCAACTTCAGAAATGGCTCACACAGCAGTGTCTAAAACATTTTTTTTAAATATTAGTAACTGAATACCAAACAATATGGTAACCTTTATATTAACATTATGCTTGACAATTACAGACCGAAACTGCCTCTTTGCACAATACAGGCAAGGTAAAATATAGTAGAACAACTTGTTTTCCAAGACAAGTCATTGAGCTCTTGATACACTACCAATAATATATAGTGGATGCTAGCTAAGTTTTATGATAATAGCCATCAGTCTGAATAATTTCGATATTGCAAGCAAAGAAAAAGCACAAATTTCCAATAAACACAGTTTAAAGAGAAATGTAGGGGAAAAAATATTAAATAAAAATAATATAACAAGTGAAGAAAGTGACAGAGAGGTTATTATGGATGAAAAAATTTCCACTGACAATTTAGTGAGAATTCTTGACACAGCAATTACAGGATTTGAACAGTGGAACATTGTAACTAAACAAGAAATTATGTCTCACAAAAAACAAAGCATCTTAAACATTTTACATTGAAAGAAATGTTTAACAAAGCAAACATATATTGAGCTTTTTTGGAAATTTTGATTCCCTTGAGATCATAAATGCTTCATTACTTACTTCATTAACAACACCTATTTCATATTTTTAGTTTCATAATTTCAACATGTCATCTTACTCAATAAAATGTGATCTAACATCTGGAAAATTCCCAAATTTGGAACGGCCAATCTGAATTAATCCCTATCTCAGACTTCTAGTATGGTAACATACTTTGGTGAATACTTTAGAGATGCACATCAGTATCTAAACAATTTGCTCAGTAGTTTGCACCTATAACAAACGAGTCAATACAAGCCATTTTTATTCGGGAAGCAAGCAGTCAAGTGTGTAGTGTACTCAGATATGTTGCAGAAGTGGCTAAATACCCCGCTTACTAAAAAGGGAGGCAGGTACTTTTTAAAAACAAGAGTGGCTTTTCACATTTTTGTGAGGATGTCCACACTTAACACAATGTTGAACTTCCTGGTCACAGGACTGGACATGCTTCTTACGATTATTCTCATTTTACTCCATGTTCTGCTCTTTCACTTGAAGTTTGGTCATATTGCAATAAAACACTTCCTTTCAATCTCATATATATATATGTGTGTGTGTGTAAGATAAAAAATACGTAAATCAAAATTATAATTTAAACTAGCAGTAACACCTTAAACTATTATTAAACTCTCTCTTTATTCTAAAAACTGTAATAACTTCTCTGGATTGTGTCATTTCTAGATCAATCCATCTTGCACTGCCTGCACAATGCTGATGACATGGCTAATTCAGAGCCTAAACTCAAAATTTTGAGAATTAAAACCTTTCTGATCTAAATCAAAGCCTTCCTCTAGGTGATCTTTCATACTGGATACATGTGCACTTTAGCTTCTCTCAGTGTGCCACTTGGATGCAAATTTGCTATGCTCACTCCTTATTGCAATAATATCAAAAATGTAAATGTTCTTGAATAGGCACTATTAGAGTGCCAAGCAAAGTGTGGCCACAAATGTGAATTTAAATAAAAATGGAATTTAATTTGCCTCGACTGCCAAGATTCCTATTCATTAGAAATTAGCATTCTATGCAATGAAAATTCTTCCTTTTCAACAAGGATCTACTACGTTCTAAGCTATCAAGTATCTGCATAATGAGTATTTCAGCGTTCCTACATCAGTAGTTCTAAAATTTTGCTTGATTACAATGAGTTGACCAGACATCCTAAGTGCAAGTGGGAAATTTATTAAATATTATAAATTACATAAATTATAAAAAAAGATAATTTTTAATAATTAATTTCACAAATTTTAAATAATCATGAGTAGTGTTTATAAAATATACATAATGATAATTTTCTCCCGATAAATCCACAAGTTCGAATGTCTAGTGAAAAGGAATACTGAATTTGCTTCAGCCATCTCTACAATACTTGGAGGAAAAGTGTTTTAAATCATCAGTGAATTAATGCTTAGGAGATTCAGCATTACAGTTGGTTCAAGGTGATCGATCTATGTTAAATGTGCTTCAAGTATGTGCGACAGAAAATTATTATTTGCGCTTCCAATTTCCCTAATAGTATTTTGTCAGTCGAAAACTCAAAACTGTTTATCTTTGTGTAAACTGAACTCAGTTTATTTTCCAATGTGGCAAAATTATTAAAAATGTTGTGGACTCTACACTGCATTTAAATTTTGCTTAAAGTTTCTGAAAATTGATTGTGCTGTGTTGCAAAAATATGAAATTATTGTTCAAACGATTTAAAATTTTCATAATTATGAGTGATAAAATTACAGAACGAATTTTAAGATTTGTTAAACTATTTTCAGAGGTCATCAAGATAAATGACTACATTTTTGAATTTATACTGAAAATTTTGAATTGTTAATAAGAATTTTTAAGTGAATTGAATAATTTTGAACGATTAATATAGAATATGATAAACAAATAATTTATTTGAGAATTACTGTAGAAAATATTATATGTTTTAATAAAAAATAGTGTAATAATGTATAAAAATATCAGTACTGCAAGAAACTGAATAATTATCGTAAGTACAGAATTATGTTAACTAATTTTAAAATGTATAGATGATTATATATTCCGATAAACTTTGAAGGCTCCCACTTTTATTTATTATTTTTTATATATATAATTATTGTTTTTTTTTAATATAATGGCATGTAGTTAATTTTTTTTATGGAATGTTATAGTGCACTTCAAAAAAGTTGATTATATACACTAATTTGTTATTGGGGATTTGCCCATAAAATGGAAATGTTTATATTAAGAGAAAGCTGTGGGGGTCTGTTTGTATAAAACAAAAAAATTAGAAATGTCAATCATAACAGAAAGAATAAATTTAGTATTTCAAATGTTTCGAGTGGCAAGTTAATTACATTACAATATTTTGAAATTTCTTATGGTTTTGTAATGCAATTAATAGATGAATTTAAAATTTTTATATTTGAAAAGTTTTAAAAGCCTATCCTAATGGATATAATTACAAAATTTATTTATTTTCTTATTTTACATTCACAGAATTATATAGTCCATATTACTATTGTAAAGCAATGTAAAATTTCATTTACAAAATTAAAAGCCTTAACTTGAATATACAAGTTAAATCTTAAATTTTAATTACTGTATATTTTTTTTATTTCAGTTAACTAATCTGAAAGATTTTTATGACTGTAAGTATAACTGCAGACTTTGATAATTATACAATACTAGAAGACAGCTACCTTTTTAAGCATCGGAGGCTTCTACGAGTTATACAATACTAGAAGCCAGCTACCTTTTTAAGTATCGGAAGCTTCTACGGGTAACTGTATTTAAGCATCCACAGCCATCAACAAGTTGTAACGCTGATTTGCACTGTAGAGGATTTGCACATTTTTGTCAAAGTTTATTTTATTATTGTACTGAATTTTGTTACTTTTCTATGTTTATTAAGTTCTAAATTCCATTTTATATTGCACTGCAATTAAGAAAATGTGGATTATTTTAGAAGTGTTAAATAATTAATTTTAATACAAATTTCATGAATATGTAAAAGAAAATTTTAGTTTTATATTGACAAAAACAATTTTTACAGAAGATTTTTCAGGCCAAGAATTGTAAAATATTATGATTATGATGCTCAAGCAAAGATTTTACAGGAACTTTTACAGCTATTTCTTGAAAAGGTTAGGACATTCCTTACAGTGTTTTTACAAATAAATAAATAAATAAATAAACTTGCAGACTTTCAAAATTTCAACAGAATTTTCAATTTGCATTTATTGTTAAAAATTATATCTAGAAACTTTTGTTATTTTAAAAAATTATTTAAATCAAAATTCTTTTTTTTTTTTCCCCAATTGCATTTTTCTTTTTTTTTTTTTTTTTTTACAATTTGATTTTTTTTTTTTTTTTTTTTTTTTTTTTTTGTTAATTCTTTCTTCTAAAAAGGAGTTTCTATCAGCAATCCTTTTTCTATTTGGGGGGAAATATGTAAGACAAAAAATCTGTAAATGAAAATTATAATTTAAACTAATCATAACCTCTTAATTATCCCTCTTTATTCCAAAAATCATAATAACTCCTCTGGATTGCATCATTTCTAGATCAATCCATCTTGCATGGCCTGCACAACACTGATGATAATTTGGAACCTAAACTCAAAATTTTAAGAACTAAACCTCTCAGACCTAAATCAAAACCCTCCTCTTGGCAATCTTCCATATTGGATAAATTCACACTTTAGCTTCTGCCTATGTGTGAATTGGATACAATTTCGCTGTGTTCGCTTCCTATCTCAATAATATCAAAAATGTAAATGTTCTTGAATAAGCACTATTAGAGTGCCAAGTAAACTGTGGCCACAAATGCAAATTTAAATAAAAATGGAATTTAATCTGCCTCAACTGCCCAGTTTCCTATTCGTTATGGATTAGCATTCTACGCAATCAAAATTCTTCCTCTTCAATATGCCATCAATATTTGCTATGTGTTTTTCTCTTTTTATTATATTTATATATATTATTATAAAACATTTTTTAAAAACAATATATAAACATGTCTAGTATTTTTGTGCATGTAATAATTATTGAAGCATAGAAGAGGAAACAGCTTGTGGTCATTATGGCTAAAGGTGACAGCATACGAATGAAGATAACAAAACATGAACATGACGAATTTCCAGTCTTTATTTCCATGCATATAAAATCATCTCCATAGATGTTTATCCAATCATAATGAAATCTGAGACATTTCTATGATTCAATCATAATGAAATATGACAGACTGCTATATACATTGGTTCTTAAAATTTGACGCATGCATTTTACATTTTAGACGGAAAAGCAGAGCAGTGGGGATATTTCAGCAGTAGCGGAAGCTAGGAAAAGAATGACGTAATTAACTGCCACAGGTATTTATACCAAGTTTGATGTACAAGTACAGCTAATCTATGATTGGTTAGGTAGTAGCATTGCATAACATAGAAAAATCTCGAATTTGGGAAAACAGATGAATTTTGGGGGACAGCAAATTTAGAATGTTAGTTTTGAGATCGCTAATTATTTTTTAAAGCAGCTATCGTATTTTGTTATATCTAACACACACATATATATAAGGGCAGCCATTTTTAAATGTATTACTATCCAAACCCAAAAGAATCTTCAGAAAGCTGAATTCCAAGAGAACCCTACCGAATGACAAGGAAAGCAAGAGATGGTGATTACTGTTTTGACTGGAGATCATCCACAAAAATTCAAATTTAGCATGTAAAACAATTTATTTAAATATTCAGATAGATAATTTTATAAAAACAGCCTCAATACTATTGCTAGGAAGGTTCTATCAAAACAAAACATATATTTTACATGACCTTACGGAGTAAAAAATGCCAACTGGTAAAATATTCACTATGCTTCTATTAATCAAAAAGCTAAATCCTTCATATGTAGGGATGAAAACTTGCTCAAGAGAGGAATTCACTGACGTGTTTCATTTCTCCACGCCAATTTTGACCTAACAGCTCAAACACATTAAGGGAAAAACTATAATGTAAAATCTCTTTGTTTTTAAAACCGATGATCTCATTTGAGTAAAAAGCATTCATTATTAAATTTATGGATCATTCTCATTTATTAAATTTATAAATTATATCATCATTTATTAAATTTACAAGTTTAATGCTTTGCACTTTCCTTAATATTTAGTATGAATATCTTGGCTGATTTAACATATTAGGTATGAAAGTATTTTTATTTTATTTTGCACAAAGGTATTGAAGGGTTTTCACCTAACTGCAAATTTTACACATAAACCTATTTGTTAAGTGTTTTAACTCGATGATAACAAATATTTACTTAATTAGAACTTTTGTTATACGGGAATTATATAAAAATTTTAATTGAGATTTTAACAGAAGTCTTCCATCCATAGTGTAAAAAGTGTTTCACGAAATTCTCTACCTTATTTTAAGAAAATCTGAAATTCAAAATGCATGCTCGGGATCAATATTTAAGGAAATAAAGCTTGTAGCCACTATCTTTAAACATACTACAGTACAAAGTCCAAGATTCAGACGCTTAATATCCAGGATGATCTAAAATCTGGACCCCAAAGTCATCAGCATTTTTTTTAAACACTTTACACATGCGCAGTTAATTTTTTTCCTTCCACACTAAAACAAGCAGACAGTCCCGATTCTGAATTTCACTTTGGCACTAAATAAAATACCTCGCTAAAATAAATGCTAAACGTGATGACTGAATGCGTCAGACAGCATCGCAGTGAGGGTGCACCATTGACGGGTCCAATGTTAATGGCTAAAGCCAAACTATTTCATGAAGAAATGAACTTAAAAATTGAATGCATACATTCGACAGGTTGGTTATCCAAATTTACAAATCGCCTAGTAAAAGGCAATTAAAAATTTCAGCTGAAAACGCTTCAGCTGATACTGAAGCTGCTAAACTATTTGCAGATGAATTTATTGAACTCATTAATAGTGAAAAGTTATCTCCAGAACAAATTTACAACCCTGATGAAACTGGTTTTCTCAGACTGCGAATTGGTACCACGAAATACCTTGGCCACCTCTACAGAAAAGACTCGAACTGGTGCCAAAGATTCCAAAGCTAGACTAACAATTTTAGGACAGGAACGCACAAGTGTAAACTTTTCGTAATCGGAAAAAATACTCGATCTCAAGCATTTAAAAGGAGTTAAGATTTTCCTTGATATATATTGTGCAAATAAAACAGCATGGATGACACAAGCGTTAATGAATGATTGGTTTGAAAATCATTTCATACCCAAAGCTCGGCAACATTTGAATTCGGTTGTTTTACTTAATGACGCAAAAATTGCCCTGAATGTCAGACAAAGCAAACAAATGTCTTGTAACTGTTCAGCTCACTAAGTTTTAAAATGTTATACAAGATAATTTATCTGTATTATTTTTTTTCGCCAAATTGTATGTCCATCGTTCAGCCTATGGATATTGGAACAGTGCACATGCTGTAATGCAAATATAAAGTAGCATTTTTAAAATCCATGTTAAATTTCTTGAATAATGGCAAGAGTATTCAAGAATTTTTTAAATATTTTAGCATAAAATCTGTTGTGTGGAGCATCACAAGATCATAGGAGGATGTGTTTCCAGATACTTTAAAAAATGCTTGGCATAATTTATGGCCAGCTACCATATTTCATGGTGAGGATGATGAAGATGATAGCCACGAATTTTAAGGTTTTGGGATATTACAAACCAAAGGTGAAATTTTACAATTAATATAATTTATTTGTAAAGAAATAGTAATAAATGAAGATGGCACAACAGACGTTTTTGATTGCGATGATAATACCCCAATCATCAATCAATGGACGGCGAAATCTGTAGTACGGTTCTAGATCCAGAAAATACCACTACCAATAGTGAAAAAATTGACAAAGAGGTTATTGAAAATGAAATACTTTCTATTGGCCAACTTAGCCAGAATGCTTGACACAGCAATTACAGGATTTGAACAACGGAACTTTGTAATTGAACAAGAAACTATGTCTGTCTTTAGAATTAAAGAGAAAATATTAGGAGGGGGGAACGAAGCAACTTAAACAACTTACACTGAAAGAAATGTTTAATAAAGTAGACAAATAAATATTAAGCTTTTTTTTTTATTTTGATACGCTTTAGATCATAAATGCTTCATTGTTTCATAAATCACAATTTAATATTTTTAATTTTATAGTTTCTACATGCCATCATACTAGATTTAAACTGATGATCTAATATCCAGAAAAATCCCAAATCCGGAATTCCCGAAATCCCAACGAGTCCGGATCTCGAACTTTGTACTGTACACACTTATACCAATAGCAGGAAAGACTTAGTATTTACAATCTTATTAAACTCAGAAAAAGATTAAAAAATAAATACTACATACCATGCTGTGTATTCTGTTTTTGGATAAAACCCATCTCCAACTGTTCCAAATGTTATATTGAAAGCATTAATTGACATATTTGGCTTTCCCCCAAAATATAATTCAGCGATGCTTTGAACAGAAGTGATGGCATGTGGTTTAATGTCTGAAGTTATTTTAACATCTGAAGAAGCTTCTATTGAGGATGTTCTGTCAGTATAAGAAACAGGACGCCAAGAAATGAAAGAAGGATCATTTTTCTCGGTACACACAGGGGAAAGTGCAATGTCCTAAAAAAAAAAAAAAAAAGAGAGAGAACTCATTTATATATTTTTCATCTTATATTTGAATTTCATTTTCATTTTTATGCATAATCAATAATTAGACTCATTTTCAAAATATTTAAAGCAATAATATTTTAATACTTAATTATTTTGAATAATTTTATACTTCTCTGCTTAAAATTCTACATGTATTTAATGTTTTTAACTTTAAAAGACTCCAAATTTCTTGAATAAACAAAAAATTGAAAACTGTCTTTCACACTAAAACATTTAGCGGATTACTTCTGTAAAATTGTAATTAGCCTAATTATATATTTCCTACACTCAGAAAAAAATTCAAAAAGATTCATTCAGGAAAAAAATTCCAAAATGATTATGAACAAAACTTTCAAAAGAACCTGTT
>KK116288.1:20092-96826 GCA_000611955.2 Stegodyphus mimosarum
AACTATTAAACAAAATATACTTCTTAAAAATGCTTTGATACTTTTCAATGTAAGAAGTTTTACTTGCATTAAAATGCTGTCACGCATGCATTTATAGAATACCTTTCCTAAAATAAGATGGAATGATAGCAATGAAATTCTGCAGCAATACTTACTTGCAATCCTGCATATGCTCTCTCTTTATTATTATTATTATTATTATTATTTCCCTCAAATGGTATAGATTTGACTCTTTTTAGGCAGCCAAGATTAGGCATTACTTTTATTTAAAAAGAAAGAAGCTTAAAATTATATGATTATTGGTTTAAAGACTTATAATGATTTCTAGCTACTTCAGGAATTTGAAAACTTCGAAAAAAATTTCAAATTAGTTCTACATTATTTGATATCCACATGTTCTTCAAATCTACTGCTGGTGCCACTGTATCAAATATCTGAGACTTTTACTGAAGACTTTGCATAATGCTAATTCAATTTGGAGCTGAACTAATGGAAGACACATTGAAACTAAGCCATTTTTAGTTCTACGCTCTATTTATAATACATCTGTGTATCATATAAGTGATCATGTCAGATGTTATCTTAAATATAATGTGCGTTCATTATAACATTCATTATAAAAAGTCTTTCATTCTAGAGAAAACATCCAAACATTCCAACAAATATATGTAAGGTTAAGCATTTGTTATTAAAACTTTATTGATTTTTTCATCTTACTTTATGTATATATGAATATATATTTCTCAGTTAAAAAATTCAATTTGAAAGTTTTTTCTTTTAGTAATTTAAACATATGCACAAGTATGTATTTACATTAACAATAATTTTAAATTTTGGATTTATCTATTATACCAGTGTTATACCAGAAAAAAATTCAAAGAAATATTTTTCATTTAGTTCATTTCTTATATAATTGACTACATTACTAAACATATTATAATTGTATTTTAATTGAATGCACATGTCATATTGGTTTCTTCAGAATAAATTTAATTTGGGATGTAACAGTAGAAGGACACTAAGCTCTTTTTCTACAACAAATTGATTTAAATGTCAGTCTTAAACTTAACCTTTTGGGGCGCTCATCCTTTTTTTCCATAGAGATATAATTTTCCAAGCTACAGATGCATTTTCCAAACTCTGAATATGAAATAATAATGAAGGGGTTTCTTTCAAAACCCCTCCATTTATTTCAGAAATATAGACTTTAAAGAATATTGTGGATAAATCTAAAAATGCCATAATTTATAATAATGAAATAGCACACAAGCAAAAGCAAGATATATGCATTTTTGCAAATACAAATATAGCATGTTTTCTACCCTTCATATATGCAATTTGAAAAACATGTAAAGCTTATATCTTTCGCTTCAAGAGCACTTAAATATCCTATATGATATTCAAAACAAAATTTTTACATCAACATTTACTTATGTGTATATTACAGCAAATCACA
Source organism: Stegodyphus mimosarum (assembly GCA_000611955.2). Lineage (NCBI taxonomy): Eukaryota > Metazoa > Arthropoda > Arachnida > Araneae > Eresidae > Stegodyphus > Stegodyphus mimosarum. Next base: position 21,549 of record KK116288.1, read on the forward strand.
TAAAAATTTAATTAGCCTAGTTACATATTTCATACACACAGAAAAATAAATTCAAAAAGGACTATGAATAAATTTTCAAAAGAAACTGTTGCAAAATTACATTTAATTTATAAAAATTACATTTAACTTCAAAACTTATTCAATACTTTTAATAAACCACCTTTTTTCAAATTTAATAATTATTTAACTTTATCACTGGATAAATTAAAACTATTTCTAGACTTTTTAACAATATTCTACAGTACTTCAAAAGTTTTTTAATTAACTTTCATGTTTAACTTTTCCCCTTCTTTCCATTAACAAACATTGCATTTTTCATATGCAGTGAGTATTTCTCTTAGGTCTTTTTACTTCCTTGTATGAAGTAAAAAGGAAGTATTCTAATCGCGAAAAATTTCAGGTACCATATTTCAACGAAAGTATCTATTTTGACCACTATCGAATGCAATTTAACAATGTTTTTGAGTGACATCTGTATGTAAAGACAGAATAAAAGACTATTTCCCCCCAAAATAATTATAAAACTGATTTAAAATGGATTCTGAAGAGTTTTTTTTTGTGACGTCTGTACGTACGTATGTATGCATGTATCTTGCATAACTCAAAAACCAGGAGCCTCAGAACGTTGAAATTTTGCATATAGTGCTGCTATAACGCGTAGATGTGCACCTCGCATTTTGGTTGCAATCGACTGCACCAAAGGTATATAAATATATGTATATATTTCTTTAAAAAGTAAAAACTTGAAAGATAGCATTTCATGGTTTTGAAAAAACTGCGCATCTAGCTGCCAATTTTATTACACTATTTTTAACAAGTAAGAATGCAAAAGCTATAGCACACCCGACACCCTCTGAATCCTATTCGAAGAAGCACGTTAGTGCCAAGGTTACATATTAAACACAATTAAAACTTCAAAATTCACAATAAGATATAACTCAAAAATATATGCCATTAAAATTGAAATTTTTTTAGCAAATTGGGAAAAAGCAGAAGTTGTAAGAAAAACAAGTTACATTATGAACAAAATGGCAATATTCCATTGAGAGTTGCATAGCGGTATCGTCAGGGAAAAGACACTCTGCTACTTCCATTGAAATATTACCTCCACGCGTTTCAACTAACGACTAATTGAGACAAAAATGCATAAAATAATTAACTGAACTGAAAAATATATTAAATCGTTCAATGCAAATCGAAATCGTCTCAATTGGGCGCCCCTTTTCCCTATGCATGGAAGAAAGAAACATACTACTATAACAAAACGATTTTTAAAATTGGAAAATATAGAAGAAACTAGGCAACAAATATTGCTAAAACGCCTCATGACTTCTAAAAAATTATTTAAAATGTAATGAAAACTAAATTTAAAATAGTATTCGAGAAGGAATGAAACCATAAAACGTTAATTGTAATTTATAGTTAATTTCTGAAACACTATTAGTCCTATCTCACAATAGAAAAAATCATAAAATGAAGGGTCTCTTGCCTAAAGTAAAAATGCTGTTAAATTTGAAGAAAATAAAGCTGTTAATTAAATAGGATGTTATTTTAACATATAAACCTGTCGTAGAAAAAAACTGTACACGTGAGTGTAAAAAACATTCTCGAAAGAAGACATAAAAAGAAAGACTCACCTTCCTGAAGCCAGGCCGAAAACTAGCATGCTGTATTGTCATTAAAGCATTGCTATTCTACGGGGCTGCAAGTTTAGCCAAAAAATCTTTGAAATTCCAAACTTACATATACAGCCATTCTGTTACTCGGCTCAGTGAGCTCAGTTTCTTTATTCTTATAAGTTTGTAAATTGTGCATTTTTTGCTTTAAAAATGATTGAATTTTGTTGTCCTTATCTTTTGGTTACGATTTTTATGCTCTTACTTAACCTGCATGCAATAATCGTGGAATTATCAAATTAAAAGTTTTTTTAAGTGCGGCTAAGCCTAATTTTTGGTTATGATAGTGGCCATATTTGTTTACACTTGAAGCTTAGCAGAATAGTGGATTTGTTGCCAATCTCTAGACACTAAGCTTCGCAACAATAAAGTAATGTCTTCTTTTATTATTGCGAATTAAATTAAGCTTGATTAATTCTGGAATTATCACTTAAGTTATTAGCTGGTTTTTGAATACAAATTGTACTTTTAATTGTAAAAAATGTTTTTTAATTGTTTTAACTGTACTTAGTGTTTCATGTTTTTCCATACCTTTCAAACTTTAATAAAAATATTTTGAACTTTTATGTATTTTTGCCTTACTGCGAAGTGAGAACTGAATTAACTAGTAGTGCCTGCGCATTAGATAATGCGCAGGCACTACTAAGTGGCGCTGAATCGTCTGTGAAAAACTGTTCCTTTTTTATTTGTTTAATTTCTTTTATACATCATTTTAGATTTATTATAGTATTTGAATGAAACTTAAGGTAATTCTTCAGATGCTATAATTTTTGCTCACTCCGAGTTATAAAATGAATGAGATGTAACGCTGTTAAATGAACCTAGTGCCGAAGTGTGGCTATGATAAATAAATATAGTGAACTTTAAAGAGTGCATTTATTCTATTTTGGTTTATGAGCTATTGACGAAGTAGATTTAATTCAAAATTTGTTAACTGTTAACTCAACATGTTTAAATGAAATGCAGGAAAATTCTGTATAATTTAATATTCCGTACAAGGAAGTCATGTGGTATACCCATCAGTTTTTTTTTTTTTTAATATTAGTCACAGAAACTCTTTTAAATTAATGTTAAAGAATTTTAAATGGCTTTTACTTATTTATTTATGCTAAATAGTAGGGGAAAACATGAGCAGCAAAATTAAAAATTCTTAAAATCTGTGAAGAAAATAAAATGTTTAAATTGTCTCAAAGCAATTGAACTATTATTTTATTTTTTGCCACTTATAAATTAATTTATTACAAATAACATTATTACTTGCATCGATTAAAACTTTAATACATTATTCATAAATACAAAAGCATAATTTCGGCAATTTTTATATATAGCTAGAATGTCTGCATGCATAACAAGACACTTAAATTACAAAGAGATAATATAAACTATTATATTACTGAAAAAATTCCAGGAGAATGTTCATCACTTATAGCCTTAGTAACATGACTCCGCCACTGATTAGAAGAACAGTCTCCAGACTGCGGAGAAAACACCATTAATTCTAGGCTATATCGAGTTTTCGAAGAATTAGAATGTAGGCGATCCAGAATCACTTTAATCTGCGTGGAATTTCCAGTAAACATCAAATGAGGAAAATCATCAGCCATCACCTGGTCTCCAATAACTGAAAACTACAAAAATACAAAAATATATAAATCGAATATAATAAATATCATGAATCATTTATGTACATTGCACTCAAATTGTCAGATAAATTACTTTTTAATTCATTCAAATGGCAGCCAAAATGGTACATACACAAATAATAATCATAAGTTTGGTTAAGCCAAGGTTGAAAAATGAGGAAATTTAAAAAGTAAATCGAACAGGATATCCACATACATAAATAAAAATAAAAACACTAAAAATAATTATTTATTTATAAATTCCAGTTTTTATCTTTAGAACAAATGATACACAATTCTGTTGATTATATTATCCATAAGAAATTACATACAAATTATTACAAAAATACAAATATAGAGGGTGGGGAAATGCCTTACCTCTAACTACCCAGAAAAAAGTGTAAAAGTTATTCTTTATTTTGAATTAATCTTACAAATAAAAATTCTGAATTGGATTACCTTTATCATAAACATTACATCATACTTTCTTATACAAAAAAGAATTTCTTTATCTGCATGCATTACTTTCACTGAATTGGACTGTTCCTTGCTTAGATAAGATTGAATTATTTTTATTAGGGCAAAGCACATAACAGCTTATAGAGACATTAGGTTATTTTGAAGCTGGAGACATGAGCAGTATCCGAGCTGGGACTAGAACCTGGACCTATGGTATATGTGCCAAGTGTGGTAACCGATACACTACGAAGGCATGCAGAAAAGAAGGAGAAAATACCTTATACACTCCCCCTTTTAAAGAGAGAATATATATGGACTCAGCTGCAAAATCCTGGTGGTGAAGAATCATCATCCGCACCTTATAATTCGGGCGCCACTGTAGAGTCATTTAGAATTTTTCCACTGTCAGGAAACTGAAGAAATGATCAATGCCCTCGCCGGGACTCGAACCTGGACCTTTCAAATACACAGCGAGTGTGCTAAACGAAAGCATGCTAAAAGGAGGGAGAAAATATCAAAATACCTTATAAGCTTTCTGCCTAGGAGAGATACCTCTGTAGACGGTTATCTATGCTGCAAAATGCCTATAGAGGGTGCTCTACATTCCTATTTCAAGTTACGATCAGAATTTTGAATTGTAATTAGATATATTAAATGCTAGCAAGGGAGTCTTCAGCCATAATAATTACCAGCAAGAGAGCATTCGTGCTCTATTTCGTAACTTGTAAATAAATTAATTGTTGTTGAGTGTTTAGAGTGAGACTTTTATTGTCTTAAACCTGAACTCTTGAAAGAATTGTTTAAGTTGACTTTGAGGGTAGTTAGTCCTATTTGGATTTGTTTTTATGAAACACTAGCATTGAAATAACCAGGGCTATTGGATTATAACTTTTTAAATTACTAAATCCTGTCCATGAGGAAATAATATCTTGCAAAAGCTAAACAAACAGCAGTTCAAAAATTAACAACCCAATCAAATTTACACTAAACTAAAATCAGGACAGGAGCTTGACAATCAGGATTTAAGAGATGATTACAAATTCTTAATAGAAAGGAATAACTTACTGAAAGCTCTTGACGGTGAAAATGACACTTCCACTGCAATTGATCAAATGGAAAAAGAGGTTTCGGCAAGTCAATATAAAGCAAAACGTCTGAAATACTCAAGTAGAATATTATGTTACTTTGAAAGAAAAACTAAGGTTGAGCCAGCTTCAAGTGATTCATATAATCAAAGTATGAATGTCTCTCTAAATGAAAATTTAAGAAATCAGTGTTCAATTAAACTGCCAAAGTTAGTAGCTGAGAAATTATCTGGAGATTCAAAACACTGGCAAAATTTTTGGAATAGTTTCGAAAGTACGACAGATAAAAATGAAAGCATTTCAAAATATGAAAAATTAGTGAATCTTAAAACCTTTTTAACTGGTCAAGATGCCAGTGTTATTTCAGGATTTGAATTATCTAATGATAATTATGATCATTATAAATTCCTTTATGAATAAAATACTAAATTTAGAAGAAGTAAAAAATTCTTCTGATATTTCAGTATTATGCAGAATTTATGATAAGCCTAAGATCTCTATTCGAAATTTAGAGGCAATAAATGTGATATCAGGCTCTTTCAGACATTTGTTAATTTTGCAAAAAATTTTCTCCCAAATCTAATTTTAGATTTTAACAGACAAAGGGATGAAGGTGGCATTGGCATTTCTAAATTCCTTTTATTCTTAAAGAAAGAGGACGAATGTCACGAAAGTACTTTATTGGCTTGTGGTGAAAATAAAATGTTTACTAATTGCAATAATCAGAAAATGGTAAATAAAAGACACAACAAAAATAAACCATGGTTAGTGCATTTAACACTGCAATACAGCAAGTATGCATCTTCTGTGAGAAACACTATGATTCTTTTAAATGTAGTAAAGGTGTAGCTGAAAAAATAAACATTCTCAAAGTGTATAATCAGTAAGTAGAATAGGCAAATCGACAACCTTGTATTTGATGTAAATTTGTAAAACCCCCCCAATTGATTTCGAGGACAAAACGGGTACTCCTTCATCAGGAGCAAAAAATTCTGCAAATCGTGAAAGCAAATGTCAATCATATTTATACCCTACAGGCAACCAACGGAAGGAGCCGATAGCACCATCTGTCGGCAGAAATAGTAACAAAAAATGAAGCATACCCTCGAAATCGATTGGGATTTTACAAAATTTATGTTGAATACAAGGTTGTCGATTTGCCTGTTCTATTTTCCCTGTCAGCGTGATTCTCTTGCGCCTTCAATGTTTTAAGTGTTTTGTAAAATGTCATTTGAGTAGTTTTTGCAGAGATAAAAATGCATGTAGTAAATGTAATGGCAAGAATCATCATGAATGTATCCGTATGAAAAGTAATGAGGAAGAAAATCAAATTTATGTAATTTATATGAAAATGAATCAATTGTTTCAAATTCAAAGAAGGAATCTTTAGTTCCAAATGTTAACACAACACCTTGGTTTCTCGGTGTAATATTTCTGTTTCATGCTTTGCTTTGCAAAAAAAATTAAACTAAAGTTGTTCATATTCTTCTTGATCAAGGTAGCGAAAGATCATTTATTAAAAATACCTTTGCAAGATCTTTAAAATTAGATACTATTCAAAATAAAAAATTGTCAGTTTTTTCATGTGGAACTAAGAAATCTATAATTGAGAATTATCCTGTGGTCATAATTGAATTAAGGGATAGAAATAGAATAAAATAGGAAAGAGAATAAAATAAAATAGGAATGCCTAGTGACCTAGCACAATATCAGTTTGTCCCATAAAGAGTCCCAGACATAACACACTAAAAAAAATGAAGCAGTTAGGCTTACATTCAACTGACCTGAGTGTTAAACAACAATGAAGAATTAAAACATGTGGCAATGTTAATTGCTGCCCGCAGATTCTGGGATGTACTGCTAACAAGTGGAAAATGCATAAATAAACATCTCCAAGCTGTAAATTCCATTTTCCAATGGCTGTTAGTGGGAAATGAGAAAAAAAGGTAATGATTTGAAGCACTTAATAGTAATGGTAGGGAATTCCTCGGTGTCAGATGATTTAAATGTGCTTTGGCAGCCCAATTCAATAGAAATAATATACAAGGGCCAAAATGAATATAATGACCCAATTAGTCATGCTGAAAGAGATATATGGTTTAGAAATGGACAATATAAATGCAAACTATTGTGCAAATCTACTACTGAAAAACTAGGAAATAATTTTGATATTGCTAAAAGGAGGTTTGAATTTTTAAAAAAAAAATTTCAGAAAACTCGAAAAATATTGCAAGAATATTAGGAAATAACTGAAGAGCAGTTAAGAGAAAAAATTGTTTTAGAATGCCCTAATAAAATTAAATTTTCACAGTATAAATGCCGCATCATGCTGTAATTCACGATTCTGAGACTACTAGCATTCGTGTAATTTTTGATGCTTCTTCAAAGAAAGGAAAATTCAAATCTTTAAATGAATATCTAAAAACCAGCAGAAATCTGAATCCGAAAGTTACAGATGTGATCCTAAGGTTTTGTAAACCTGAACTACGAGGATAAGTTGAAAAATAAGTTTCCCTTGTCGCCTGTGGTCAGAGTTGTGTATGAAAGTCAAAAAATAGAATGAGACACTAAAGATATGACATACCTTTATTTTATTATTCTCGTACGAGTACGTTGAGACATTTGTCATATCGCTTGATAAGCCTCAAAAAGTCCTCCAAGAAAAATTCAGGGCTTTGCATATGGAAGAAGCGTTAATGGCTATGGGCGAAAGGAGACACAGCAGGAAAACGTGCAAGTCACCGATACACCATTGGGTAGAGGTCGGTGCAAATCAAGCAGATGGCGCTGTTGCAGTCCCTGCGCAAAGCGGAGACCAGCCTCTCATTTGAGCCCCGGTAGGTATGGAGAGAAGGTGCGTTTTGAATTCGTGGTCAAAGGAGGAAGTGAGAGCGGTTATCCGCTATGAATGAGCACGTGGAGTATCAGGAACAGAAATTCATAACCGCCTCATGGAAGTCTATGGGCCAGGTGTGAGGTCGAAGCAAATGGTGCGGATATGGTGTCGCACATTCAGTGATGGACGTCAGCAAGTGGAGGACATACCGAGAGCTGGACCAATATATACCGAGAGCTGGACCATGCGCATAATACCCTTTAATGTCACATTAAAGGGTATTATGCGCATGGCCACTACAGATGCAAATGTCAGGAAGGTGGATGACATGATTAGAGCGAACCGGCGTATCAACATCGATGAAGTAGCGGAAGAACTTGGAATCTCACATGAGCGAGCTCAAAACATCATCCACGACATTCTTCGATACAGAAAAGTGTCAGCACGATGGGTGCCCCGACAACTGACCTCGACACACAAGGAACAATGCATGGGGGTCAGCCTGGAACATCTCGTGCATTACCATGAAGATGGCAATGACTTTCTGTTTCGGATTGTGACGGGGGATGAATTGTGGGTCCACCATTTCACGCCAGAATCGAAGGCCGCATCTATGGAGTGGAAACATCCGTCATCACCTGTCCGAAAGAAGTTCAAGACAACTCCCTCTGCAGGTAAAGTGCTCCTCACAGTTTTCTGGGACGCCCAAGGAGTTTTGTTGCTGGACTTTTTGGAGATTGGAACGATCAATGCTACGCGCTACTGTGACACCCTGTCGAAATTGAAAGAGGCGATTCGGAAAAAGCGGCTTGGCCTTCTCACATCTGGCGTTCTGCTGTTGGATGAAAATGCCAGACCACATTCGGCGACGGCAACGCAAAACCATACAGCCATCCGCCATACAGTCCTGATCTCGCACCAAGCGACTTCCATCTGTTTCCGGCTTTGAAGAAAAATCTCGGGGAAAGGCGCTTTGGAAGCAATACTGAAGTGAAACAAGCCGTTCAATGCTTCTTCCATATGCAAAGCCCTGATTTTTTCCTGGAGGGCTTTTTGAAGCTTATCAAGTGATATGACAAATGTCTCAATGTACTTGGTACCTATGTGGAAAAATAAAGGTATGTCATATCTTTAATGTCTCATTTTATTTTTTGACTTTCATACACAACTCTGACCACAGTCGACAGGGGAAACTTATTTTTCAACTTACCCTCGTAACATTTTCTGGGAACATAGCAAAGGCATTTTTAATGATTGGCTTTGGAGAAGAAGATATTGATTATGTAAGATTCCACTGGTTTGGGAATGATGACCAATTATATAATATTCTGCATATATGTCAAGTCCCATTCGAGGCAGCAGTTAGTCCTTTTCTGTTAGCTGCTACAATAAAATGTCACATTAAAGGGTATAAAGGGGACCATTCTGAGAGTTTTAAAATGCTTAATTCTTCTGTTTATGTTGATGACTTATTTTATGGAGGTAAAACTGTAGAAGATGCATACCGGTTGTCTGTGGATGCTCTAAATATTTTCCAGGATGAGGGTATGATTTTGAGAAAACTGAAATCGAATTCAGGGGAATTAAATGCCTTATGGATATGGTCAAACATTAAAGGCAAAGATAATTTTAATAACAAAACAAAATTTGGGCCATGATTTGGGATCCTAGTGATGATGTAATAAAGCTAAACAAGAAACTAGTTCAGGAGTCAATTGGAACTGATGAAGGCAACACAAAAAGACTAAAGTTGAAAACTGTCACCAAAATGTTTGACTCTATCAGGTGTTGGCAACCATTTATAGTTTGGATTAAGATCATATTACAAGACAGATGTCTTCTGGGTTTAGAGTCGTATGCTGCTCTTCCCACTGATATTAAAAAAAGGTAGATGGACTGGTGTGCCGAAATGAAATGCTTAAAAACACCTGATTTCACTAGGAAATTCTTTCGTGACATTAATTACATGCAGCTGAGCATTCATATTTTCTGTGAAGCACCAACCAGAGCTTTTGGAGCAGTGGCATATTTTAGATATGCTGATGAAAATAAGGAAATTAAAACCAGTTTCATAATGGCAAAAAGGAGAATAGCTCCTCTTAAACCCTGAACCTTTCCTGAGAGCTAATGGGAGCTGGTGTAGCTGCTCACTTAGCTTAATCTTTAAAACACATCCGGCCTATGTTAAGTAATAATAATATTTTTTGGAGTGACTCCTAAATTGGATTAGGAAGTCACCAAATGTTTGGAAGCCATTTGTTGGCAACCACATAGAAGAAATCCAGGAAATTTGCAATGCTAACTACTAGTACCATTGCAGTGGAAAAGATAATTCAGCAGACCTATTATCTCAAGGGGAACAAACTGAGACCATCATGGCAAAACAGACCAAGCTGGCTTCTCGAGCCTGAAAATTTGTGACCTAAGAGACCATACATGGAGGCAAATGAAGAGACAGCCATAGAAAAAGGAAACACTCTCGGTATCCTGCAAGCTGCCACCAACAAAAAGAACATCATACAAAGTTCTAATTCATTGCTCAATTTAAATCAATTTAGCAAATTAAGTAAGGTATATCAAATAATAGCATGAATAAATGAATAGATAGGTTTCATTAACAATTCTAACCCTAGATACAAAAAAATTCGTGGATCATTAACCGTTTCTGAAATAATAAATGCAGAAAAGTATTGGATTAAAAGCATTCAATTTCAATATTTCAAAAAAAAAATCCTCAATTTATCTAAAGGAAGTCAGTTAGCAAAGGATCCAACATTTGCTGACTGAATTGTGGACTCAACAAATACAGACTTCTACAGTTAAAAGGCAGAATATAATTTGCAGCCTGTCTGGAATCTGCCAAGCATTCATTTATACTAAGCATTCATGGATACTGTCACCAAGTGCTGAGAAGTCAATCTGTAAATTTTCAATGCACAAGAAAGGGACTCCATTCTGGAGTCAATGACAGGATCCACCGTTCCATGAAAGGGAATCTGTTCCAGAATGGACTCCACTCTGACGCACCTGCTTGAAAAATGTTGGGTTGTCAAAGGGAGACAATGAATTAAATCCTTTTTGAGCAGATGTGTGATTTGCAAAAGATACAGTTTCACCCTGGAGTTCAAGACATAGCTCCACTCCTCAGCATCAAACTCTTCAATCACCTTCATTCGCTGTAACTGGACTGGAGTATGTCGGACCACTTTTTTCTAAAGAGAGCAACAACAAACATTACCTTCTAGCATTTACTTGCGCAGTGATTTATGCCATCCATTTAGAGCTGGTACCTTCCATGAACACAGAAGCGTTCTTGTTAGCCTTTAGACGATTTATAGCTCAACAAGAACTGTGTTCAACAATATATAGCAATAATGGAAAATCATTCAAGCATGAGACACTGAACTTAAAAAATTGTGGAACTGAACTTCTGATTTCTCCGTAAAGACTTTTTTCTTCTTACAATATTCATTGGAAGTTTATGTGTGAAAGGGAAGCATGGTGTGGAGGATTTGGGGACAGAATGATCAGAACAATCAAAACAAGTCTTAGAAAAATTGTTGGTCATTCATTGCTTTATCTCAATGAATTCAAAAAAGTATTCATTAAGATCGAAGCCACAATTATTTTCAGGCCCATTACTTACTCCCTCAGAACTCATAGTGAACCCTCAGAACTCTCTCCACTCCTGCACATTTTTTGATAGGTTTGCTATCCCTCCCTTCAACTAGAATATCTAAGGATGATTTGTCAGGTTCTAGAAAATCCATCATGAAAAAGTTCAAACTTCAACAGAATGTATTAAATATTTTTTTTGAAATGCTGGCGAAAAGGTTATTTGTTGAATTTAAGATCTGCCAATATGTGCCAGCAAATTCAAACTAAATGACATAGTGTTAATCAATGAAGAGCACTACCCTAGAAATATGTGGTCTCTGGGTAGAATTATAGAGATTTTCCCAGGATGGCAAAGTTTGCTCATGTTCGATCAAAACTAATACTGGACTAATAACCAGTTCAATTAATTTATAATTTAGAGCTCACTGAATCGAAAAATTTAAGAATGAACAATATGTTGTTCATAAAATTGAATACTTCTTTTTGTTCTTCATTGTATTCATTCAATTGTAATTTTCCATTTAGTATTCTTTTAATTGTTATTGCTAACAGTATTTCTATTAATCCATTTTTTATATTAATAGTTTACTCACGAAATCTTCGTATGGAAAAACTTGCTAGGAAGATCATGTGTAAAAATATGGTAATTCCTTTATTGCAATGTGATTTATATAAATCCAAATAATTGAAATCGGTATGTTATTGGTTACAAACTCTGTGTTAACAGTTTAGGTGGGGAGTGTTGCAAAAACCTACAGAAGGCACTCTACTTTCCCCATTTCTTTGAATTACAATTATAATTTTGTATTGTAAGTAGATGTATTAAATGCTTGCAAGTCCCAATAATTATCGGCAAGAGAATATTCATGCATTGCTTCAGTAACTTCTAAAATGAAATAATTATTGTCATTTTTTAAACTGAGACTTTTGTCTATTGTTTAAAACCTGAACAACCAAAAGAATTGTTGATTTTAAGGATGGTTACTCTTATCTAGCTTTGTTTTGAGAAATTAGTACATATTTACATTACAAATGATAAAAACCAATAATGCCTCACACAGCCCCTTCAAATTCCACAAATGCAGCCCCAAGTCATTGCTTGTGGCTTTGCCACTAATCAGTTTTTGAATTTGTAACTAATGAGCTATTCTTTGTCCAGATTTAATTTGAAGAAACTAATAATATAAAGATTTTACTTTTATTATTCCAATTAAAACTACAACCCCTTTTTTGTGTGTATGTGTTTTATCCACTATTTTGTTTAAACAAGTACTAATTATTCAGCACTGAATACATCATTTTTATTATGTTAAAATCACTTAAAAAATTTCGGGGGACTAGAAGAGAATTTATGTTTCTTATTCTAAGGTAAATAAAAGAAAATAATTTTACCAAATCATTCATCTTAATAAGATTCTACAGACATATTTAGATAGATTCACTGTAAAACGACATTAATTGGTAAACACTGATTTAACTGCTCTAGTAGTTAAAACAAGAAGATTATTCTCCGAACAAATTTATGCCCCCCCCCACAGTCCCCAGAACTGTCTTGTCCTGCAGTAATTTCAGAAACATCTGGTTATTTTATTCTTCCCTATTTTCTGGAAAACTCAAGTTCAGCTGTATATGAAAAATAATTCTATCAACTCTTTCCATTAAATTTAATAAAAGAATTGAAACACTATATCACATATTATACTTATTATCTAATTTAGTTAAAAACAAAAACAGGTTGGAACGCACTTTAGCCCACTGCTTGGCGGCGATTGTTTTTGAATGAGCAACAAACGCGCCAACATGGGTAACTCCGTATATCCGCCAACATTGCTGACTGTTTGTACGTTGCCTACACTGTGCAATTCGCTGAAGTTTTTTTTAAGTTTAAAAGGAACGCTGTGCACATGGCATTTTCTTGTAATTTATTTTCGTTATTTTAGCTTATTTTGTTCATTTGTGTACGTTGTCTACATTGTGCAATTCGCAGATTATTTTTTAAGTTAAAACGGAACGGTGTGTACATGGTATCATTTGTAATTTTAATGCCCTTTAAAAAAAATTCCTTAATTCTTCCATGCCATTTTGGTTACGTTTTCGCGGAGCGTGTCGGGAAGGTTATGTAACGGCATAAAATGTGTAAATATTACAATATAAAATGTAAATAATTAATTTAAACCTAACTGACAAATATTTTAATGATCATAATGTTTGTTTTGCATATTATTTTATCGTTTTGTGGCAACAGTTTCCATACTAATTTATGCTTTAGAATTCTATGTTTTGTTTACAATAGGTTTTCGCGGAGCGTGTCGGGAAGGTTGCAATTGCAAAGACGTTTACGCGCCGAATTGGCGATTTTCAAAACATCGCCAAGCAGTGGGCTAAAGCGCATTTTCACCCAAAAACATAAAAAGTTAAAACACTATGGTTGAATATAAAAATACATATGAAATATCTGCCTGATTAAGGATTTATAAATAGCTAATTAACTATAATTTCTTTGTTCCAGTTCTGAAAAATTAAGCAACATAGTATTCAAAAGCAAATTTTTACAATACTGGTTGTAATACAATGAAAAATAATATTAATTATTGAACAAGTGAAACATACCTGAACTTGAAATGTCCCATTTTGGCTGAAATCATAATCATCATTAAAAGAATTCAATTTTGTGCTGGCTGCCTTAGGAGAACAACTATACGAATCCTTCATACTTGACCACAAAAATGATTTTAAATTTAACTTTCTGGTAGAATTTGGACTAATCACTTCTGCTGTATCACTATTATATGTGAATTCCCACAACTATAGTAAAAAATGTTAAAAAAGAAGAAAGAAGTTAATCAATTTTGCTGCATCATAAAATAAATGTTCATTTATTACATAAGTACACATTTATAACTATAAAATAACATGATATATAATAAAAGAAATGCAACCAATAAGGATTCCGATGTTATTTTTAACAAATCAAATTATTTAAATCATTCAGCATAAAAACTTTTATCATTCCTTTCTGAGAAATATCTTAGAAACCATAATTTAAAATGATTTCACTACCCAAAAAGACTATATTCTAAAATCCACCTTGGAAATTTCATCTTATTATAATTACAGAAGTCATATGTAATTACAAAAAGTTACTTATTATAATTTACAAATAGTTTAGTAAATCTCAGTTCCATGAGTTCCTCAATCTAGAACTGTTAGCAACTAAAAAAAGAAAAAGAATTAGAAAAAAATAATGTATAAAAAGATAACTTTATTAGGTACTTTTATATTACCACACGAGTCCAAATTTGGCTCATAACTACAGATGAATTATCCCATGCAAATTTAAATTGCAAAGTACAGCAGATATCCAGCAACCTCAAGCAGGGTCTGTCCAGAAAGTAATGAGACTGATTCCATAAAATTCGTGTATTTGCAGATAATTTTACAAACACTTAATATTCTACAAAATGCCCGCCTGCAAGTCTTCGATTGGAAAGCTGTTCAGAACACACATTCAGAACACATTTTTCTGCAAGTTCTCCAGATTGTCAAAACAATGACTTTAAGCTGGATTTTAACCAAAAAAATATCGAAAAGTCTGGTGGTGACTGATCGGGGCAGAACACACCATCATAATGCTTACCATTATGATGTGTGATGGTATGTTCTGCCAGCAACTGAGTCACTTTGAAAGATGTGTGGATTCGTGCATTACCATGATGACTAGTGTTTTACTACCAGTGTTTCTTCCTTTCTTAATTTTATCAATCAACTGTTTTTCTACAAAATTTTTAGTATGTCACCATTCTGAAATTGGCTCTTGCCTTTAGTGCATTAGCTTGGCAAAGAATTACTTACCAACGAGTTCCTAAGTAACCTTCAAAGATACCTTCACATTCACAAACTTTTGGTTGGCGGTGAGGATAATCGCAAAGTACCTAATATTTCTAAAAACCTCCTAATGCTATAATGTTATCACACTGTAAGCATATATATATATATATATATATATATATATATATATAACATCAGGGTAAAAGTTTACAATTGGCTTTAGTGCCCCTTGTTTTTTGGCGATTCTTTTTTGACGCCAAGAAAGCACAATTTCAAGATGGCCACTACACAAAACCAAAATAAGAAGTCAAAGAATTTCACAAACTCCGTGTCCATGTACACATCTACCTATTTTCACTTTAAAAAACATTGGAGAATTGCACAAACTAGTCATTGCACATTGTCTTGACTTTGTCCATGTGCACATGATTTATTTTCACTTAAAAAAATCAAGAAGCTAAAACCAAGTTAAAACTCTCATGGTAACCAGAAATGGGGTCTCATCATCAAAACTAAACAAAATTTTTCGCCAATTGAAAGGGCACCCAATTCTACATTAGAGCCTACATCAGTATTAAACATATTTTTGCTTAACAAAGTAATTCCAATTAATAAATTACAAACAGAAAATTCACCGAGAATAATTCTGGTACGCAAAATAAAATTATCTTTTTTAATGCAGCCTTTAGTTTGTAGCTGCTCTTTCTACATTCACATTATTTTATGCTCAATTTATTATTTATACTTAAAACTACTTCCATATTAAAGCAAGGTATAAAATGAAAACTTGATAAATCCTTTACAATTTACAGTTATTCACAACTAGTTTCATAAGCAGAATGCAGCCAATAAATAACACAAAAACAGATTATTTGAATAAGTCTATGCATTAAAAAAGAGCAACATCAAATACAGCAGAGAATTATAATACTTTAAATAATCAATAATAAATAATTGAAAATAATTTTTCAAGTTCTTGTTGAAGTAGATGGATAAATATCCTGTAAAATAGTTCCTACTGATAGCAATAACCAAAGCCAATTCCAAGAATAAGCAGCAGAACAGGATGTCAGTTTTCATAATATGGCAGTTAAGTTGCTCTTATAAGTTACAACTAAATAAAGCTATATTTCACTTTGAATTATTACTATGTTTAATATATGTGAAGCTCCAATTGTACCAATTACCTAGAATGTCAAAACCAGACCTTCAACTTCAAAAATTAAAGCTACACCTTTTCCCCCATCTTTCTTTTTATAATAATTTTAAATAGGTTAGGTTAGGTTATTCAATTATGGCAAAGCACACGAGGGCTATCTGCCTAAGAGGAGGGATGCCTTCGTGGAGGACTTTCTAAGGAAAACTGGCTCCTATACATGTTACACATGGGGGAAACCACGAAAACGCCCATGCAGCCAGCCCGTTCGCAGGATTCGAACCTCGGACCGAACTACCAGTGTTCAGGGTCTTTAACACTCGGCCGCTGGTGGGCAATAATTTTAAATAATTTAAAGCATCAATGTAACTACATATAAAGTTACATATATTATCATTATATATAAAGAAACCACTTTATATGCAATGGAGGTTTATTTTTTTTTTTTTTTAAACTTAATTATGCTAAAAAGTTTCAAAAAAAGTTGTTTTCATACACTGCATAGTTACAGAAACTGTTAATGCTGAAATTCATAAGAAATTCTACTTCTCCTAACATTTTCCAAATATAAAATATTTAAACCATATTCTCTCAAGTAAAAGTTACACTTTTTTTCACAGAAAAACAGATGAAATTCAGGGATGTAGCTTATACAAGCAAATGTTTAGAAATAACTGGATACGAAGATATGGCAACACAGCAGTGCATGTTTAATGATAAGAGTTCAAAATCCATTGTTGTTAAGTACTACATAGGAATATACAAGTTTAGCCATGGTTGCAGGTCATGCTGACATGCTGTGGGATACTGGCACCAGCGATAGTGATACCAGTACTACAGACTACAGAACAAATATTAGGCTCTAGTATAGACAGATACTAGACTACAGACAACTCTGACAATTTTCAGTGAATAAGAGATACTAAATGTTCCTTTCCACTAATAATAAAAATTTTGTCTCAGTGTGTGGAAGAGTATCACTTTCACACCTCCAAAACAAAATTAAATATTGTAGATGGTGAACAGGGTATGTGAATTTTTTTTTTTTTTTTTTTTTAAATTAGAGGTAAAAATTAACGCTTGTGAAAATATGGCAGTAACAAAATATTAAAATTTACTACATGACAAAACTGTCTACATTAATTACTTAAAGAACGTATAATGTCTCTCATATTAACTAAATCCTTTATATATGCATTTATTAATTTCAGATTATAAAATAAAACAATATGATATGACACAAAATTTAAAATACCTCGGAAATTGTAAGCCCAACATATTCTATAGGTGTTTTACTGAATTTTATTGCATCAGTTACAAATGTACGAAGTTTTGATAAGCTAACATTTAGATGAGTATCTCTCGTTGTTCTTGCGACAATTACACTAGGAAGTCTGTAAGAGCTCCATAGATAATGAACTGTATCTTTAGAACCTGCAGCAGAAACATGGAATACATCCACATTTTCTTTACTTTCATTTTTATCATGATAAATGGTGCAGTGTATCTGTAACATAAGAGTTTATTAAAAACACGGAATGACTACAAAATATGAAACTACTATATTTTAACATAATTAATATCTATTACGAATTTCATTATAATATTTCAAATGATTTCATCTGTTGTTCTTGGTCAAATTAACCAATACTTACATCACGCTTCGTTCCATATGTATAGGAACAGAATGTAATTAAGAACACAGCTAAACAAATATTTGGAGAATTTCGTAAATACATGTTGCATTAAATATATAATTCCTTAATACTATTTAAGAAATGTAAATTCCATATTTTAACAATAAATTACAGGCAATTTTAACTAATTATTTATGTCATAGTTCGTTAAGGACACTTAATTGATTTAAATGTTTAATACACAGGATAACTTTCATCTTATGATTCAGTCCCTCTGACAATATTCACAGGAAGAATCTTCAACTAAATACAACTTTGACTTTTCGTCGTCTTCCTACATTAATATTGTATCTATTATTCGTTAATTGAGACGAAATATTATGCTTTGAATACTAGTCAGACCATTTAATAATTCAAAGTGGTTGAGAAACAGCTAAAATATACCAATATATTCCAAAAATTTATGACAAACATTACTAAATTATCTTTTTTAAAGTAAGATAATTAAAAAAGAACTAGTAAAAATCTCTTCTAAATGCATTAATTGTAATGATATGTAATAAAAGAATATAATAGTCTGGAAATTCTGGCCACGGCCCCTTGGTAAATAGTAAATTGTATGTGATTATTTCTATGAATTGCATTCACTAGATGTTTATAAACAATAATACAAACGTAGAAGTAGTAATAGTTTTTATAGTTCAATCAAGAGAGCTAGACGGATAAAGAATTAAAAAGTATGGTTTTTAGATTGGATTTTTTCTTATACATTTTATAAAATAGTGCATATAATCTTACGCCATGCTTTTTAATTGAATAAGTTAATAATTTTAGCTAATTGTATGTTGATCATTGCTTCATGATGAACTGAAATGAATTGTGCATTAAACGTGCTCATGTTTACTTGGCGCTTAATTTCTTAAAATGGCAATATTTCTACAATGAGTTTCGATTTTCTGTACTGAATATCTTATCCATTTTACGAAATTTGAATGTAACAACGTGAGATCTGTGTGGAAGGTATCGTCTGTGTTCCTTCTGTAAGGCACTGTACAATATATTTTGCAGTGATCTTCATACTTTTTGTAAATATTTCGAATTTGTTAATTTAATTTTTTAAAATCTGTATTTACGTCACATAATATACTTTATTTATGTTTTCAGTATAGAAAACTTTACAATGGGTAAAGACAATAAGCGCATCGCAGCCCCTGACAACTGTATGTCACCTAATGCATTCAAAAAGCTAATAAAAATTTCAAACTTGGTGAGTCAAATTATTCTTCAAATTTTGTTGTATGTCTTTTTAACAGTTCTGTAATTTAATTCAATAGTTCACATTTCTTTACATATTAGTTGTTTTAGTGGTATGTACTCAGTGTAGCTCTTTTTACTGTATATATGTATTCTAAAAAGAAGTTTTTGTAGCTTTGGGTTTCCAAGCTACTGGCAGTAAAAATAAGTAAATAAAAAACTAAGGAAATTTTCATTCACTTTTGGACATGACTTCGCATATTAAAACTAAATATTCTCTATCATAAACAGAGAAGCAATAAGAAGCTTAAGTTACAGTTGCAGCTTTTATTTTGAATTGAATATGTGTTAAACTACACAATTAAAAAAAAAAAGTGTTTCTTTTCTGTTTTGCACTTGCCACTCTTTTTGGCTCCTTGAAAGAGAAGCCAACAATAGCATGTTCTGGGGACAAATGTTGAGAGTGGATGATATGGGGTAAATTAGCTAACTTCACAATGACTAGAATCATAATCTAGTTTCTCAACCCAATTTACTCATAGCACTGGTAAAATATTTCAGTGTTTTATCATGGCCTGGTAAGGTTAGTAATTTAGACTATTGCCATAATATATATATATAAAATTGTGGAACTTAATTGGAAGGAATGGAACCAGTGCACATACTGGCTATTGAGAAACATTGGTGTATATGGCGATCTATGCAGGCTCAGCAGTAGAGGTATTATCAAGTCTGTTTCAGGCACTCTGATCACTAGATCTTCGTTTTAGATAAAATCTGCTTAGTTGGACATGCTACTCAGTATCATATTTCTCTCTGGCACACTATGTGTAAACAACAATAATTAAACACATACATATCATTACAACTGTACTATCAAAATGCATGGCATGTGCATCATTGAAAAGTGCCAAAAATTATTATTAAATAATTGCAGAATGTAATTCGCCTCTAGTATAGAACTGGGTGCCCTTTCGATTTGCAAAAAATTTTGTTCAGTTTTAGCCATGAAACCCCATTTCTGGTTACCATGAGAGTTTTAACTTGGTTTTAGCTTCTTGATTTTTTTAAGTGAAAATAAATCGATGTGCACATGGACAAAGTCAAGGCAATGGGCAATGACTAGTTTGTGCAATTCTCTGATGTTTTTTGAAGTGAAAATAGGTCGATGTGTACATGGACACGGAGTTTATGAAATTCTTTGACTTCTTGTTTTGGTTTTGTGTAGCAGACATCTTGAAATTGTGCCTTCCTGGCGCCGATCTTGGCGTAAAAAAAGAATCGCCAAAAAACAAGGGTCACCCAATTGTAAACTTTTACCTGTAATTCAAGTCTCACTACCAGTTAAGTAATTTTAACAGCTTATTTGCAATTGGTACTTTCCGATAACCAATGCACACCATTTCAATATTCAACAGAATTGCCATAATTTTTATTTTACATGTTCTAACCCATGCATGCACGTACCGCATATAAATTTGCATTCTTTGTATTTGAATGAATAGTATCCACTAGCTGTAAAAATGTGAATATCAGCCATATAGATTTTGTTTTTCCTCATAAAATTTCTAATTTCTCATAAAAATGGTTCTTTTTATTATTATTTATGAACAGAACTTATGAACCATAAAGATTTTCGGAAGTTTTTCGTAAATTAACAAAGTTGCCAACTTTTAGTTGGATGCAGAAAATCGGAAAGTGTCCTACAATTTTCAAGAAACAACATGCAACTATTTTAAAAGAAAATAGAGGGGAAAGTATGAAATTGTGGAATGTAAATTCCTGGTTCATAAAACCTCATAAATTTGATATGCTAGTTCAGAGGAAATTTTTGGAAGTAATTCGTAATGTAAATTTGTTATTTTAAATGATGTTCATGAGTACAGAAATAACTTTTTTAATATTATGCGAAAGCAAAAGTATACATTTGAGTTAATTGTTAAAGGAAGCGATTAATTAGAATTATTAGCTTTGTAAGTGCAGCTAAGCTGATCATGCAGGTTTATATATACAGAATCAAAATTTAATGAATTTTAAGGCTTTCTTATTCTTTATTTAAAGCAGAAATATTTTTTCAACATTTTATTAATATCAAGTAATTTCATTTGATGCTGAATTTTTATACAGTAAAGAATTTTATGATTATGTGTACTTTTATGTAAAAGTATGTAACTACACTCATATTTTTCAATAGGTAAATGAGAAAGGACTGCGACAAGATGAAAGGACCCCTGATGATTTGAGATCTATGTGTAATTATATTTATTATTATTATTATTATTATTAGTGAAGAAGGCCTATTTATTGATGAAAATGTGATTCTGAAATTTATTCTGTACATTTCTGACTTTTATTTTGGGAAATGGGACAGACGATGAAATGATGATAGTTGCAGTGTTTTGGATGGTTTATCGTGGCACATATTGTAGTAACATGTTGAGCAGGGTTGGGCAAAAGCCGACATGTGTGCTGAATATGGCCCACTTAATTGCTCCAAAAATATCGCCCATTATAAAATACTGTTTAACAGCATGTCCATCTGTTTCCAACTCGATTTTGTATGTAAATTACGAAATTAACCATACGAGTTCACATCTGTTGTAATGATGTAGATGCATATATATACACATGATTATACTAGCAATTAGTTCAGGTTGTGAACATTAGATATGCTTATGCATCTGTTGAAAAATATACACTGCTCGACATTGAAAATGCAACACCAAGAAGGAGTGGTCAGAAATTTATGCAAATTTTAGAGTAGACGCACGTCACTGGGTTATGCGAATGATGTGAAATGCGCACCTCTCCGATGCAGGTGAAGTAAGATATAAGGGAAGGAACATGCAGAATGGGCAATATTCGTCTCGTTATTTCTGCCAGACGAATTATCGAAGAAAGTTGGTTTTTGTCCTGGAGGATACGTGTAATATTAGAGAATGCCAGGCCACCATCAACGAAGGCACTTACTGCAGATAGATGATTTGATTAGGGGTATGGTGATCGGACTGAGAAAGGCGTGTTGGTCCTTACGTCAGATCGCAGCTGATACCCACATGGTTGGAACAAGGGAATGTGGGAAGAAGGAGGGATGCAGGTGCAGCCAGAGTGACGTCAGCGTGCGTGGATCGACGCATCTGCCGACAAGCTGTATCGGTTATGCAAGTCACTTGTACTGTGATTCTGCAGCATGTGCAAGATATCCTGCATGTTCCCGTGTTGACGAGAACCATTTCCTGTTGATTGGTTGAATGTGGCCTGCACTCACGATGTCCGTTAAGAAGACTGCCATTGACCCACAGCATAGACACCAACGTTTAGAATGGTGCCGGACTGGAGCGATGTGGATGACAGAATGGCAAAACGTCGTGTTCTCAGATGAGTCATGCTTCTGTTTATCCAGTGACATTCGCCACATGTGTGCCGTCGACGTGGAGACAGATCTAATCTGCAGTAACTGCGGAACGCCCCAACGCTTGACAACGTGGCATAATGGTTTGCGACGCTATTGCCTACGATTCCAGATCACCTCTAGTTCATATTCAGGGCACTATGACGGCCCAACAATACTTGGGTAATGTACTACGGCCGGTGGTAATTCCCTACCTTCAGGGGCTGCCTAATGCAATTAAGGATAACGCCCGACCACACAGTGCTTGCATCTGCCAACATGTTTTGCAAGATATACAGATGCTTCCCTGGCCACCGTACTCTCCTGACATGTCACCGATCAAACATGTGTGAGATGTGATTGGACGACGTTTGCAGACTCTGCCTCTACCTCGTTCAGAAAGATGAACTGTGGCAAATGGTTAAAAGGGGATGGAGAGCCATCTCTCAGGACACCATCCGCACTCTTATTGATTGTATGCCTAGACATGTTTCTTCTTGCATCGCTGTCCACAGTGGTCCTACATCCTTCTGAGCTGACACCGTTCTCGCTCTGTATTCTGACTATCATTTTGATATAAAGATCACTTATTGCTGCTTGCTGTCTCTGTCTTTTTTCCAAATTTCATCACTTTCTGATTGTACCTTCTTGCATTTTCAATGTTGAGCAGTGTATATCATTTTCAGCAACTTTAAATTAGAAATTAAATATTGACATATGAATATTGTTGAGATAAAAAAATTTATTTGAAAAAGGGAGTTTAGGCAAAGAATATTTCACCTATAATTTTTTATTTGAAAATTAAACAGTATACATGTCAATCATTTGATGACCAATAGGAACAGATCCTGTTTTGGGGGTATTGTAATTTTTTCCCATTGAGTCCAGCAAACAGTAAGAACACAGCAAAAGATCATCACAGCCCTGTTCACATGATGCACTGAAGACATTTTTGGTCCGCATTTGAAAGTACTGGTGAACAGAATTAAGAGATGGAACACCTTTTTCTCAAATATCTCAAGAAATACTGGATAGAAATAAATGAAATTAGTTATGGTTATAGCTTATTGTATGACAATAATGTATACAAAGCAAGAATAAAAATGCCATTTCTTAGCATGATTTATGGTCAAAGTCCAATGTTGTCCAAACTTGAGGTTAAAAGATAGCAGTGAAAATGTGGCTAGTGTGGTGTATGGTCTCTGATGGACAGACAGCATGCACAATGAGTAACCATGCTGTTAATAAGAGAGTTTAGGAGTGCCTGTGGAAGTTAAATCCACTTCCCCACTGGAGAAGTTTCTAACTCGTAAATGGTTTTGGATAGGGTTTGGCATATTGCACTTGTCCTCCTAAGTGTGTTTAATAAGATTATGGTCAAGAGATTTGGCTAACCAATTCATTCAGTAAAAACCTTCGCTTTCTGGATGGTCAGGTGGTCTACCAGGTGGGTCCTATGTAGTTGTGCACTGTAGTCCATAATGAACTCAAGGCCAACAGTATCCCTGAAAAGTTGCACATAAGCTCTAGGATCTCGTGCCTGTACCTCTGGGCGTTCATGGAACCAGTGTCAAGCACATGGAGCGATGTGCAGGTATCTTGCATGATTCCTACCTGGACCATCACTCCACCACCATAATGCTCCCTTTTCATGAGGTTGTTGGGATGGTATCTAGTCCCACGTTCCCTCCATATGAAAAATTGCTGAAAATCAGGTTATAGACTGAACCTGACTCGTCCATGAAGTGAACAGTAGCCTATTGAAGCTGTGCCCAGTGTTGGTATTCTATGCAGCATTGTAAATGTTCTCTTTTGTGGAAGTGAGTGAGTGGGATGCAAACATCTGGCTTTTTGGCATGCAGACCTGTCTCGTGGAGCCTTCTGGCAATTGTCTTCCTTGAAACTGATGTTCCTCTGGCAGTAGTGAGGTTACAAGACAGTTGTGTAGCTGTAAACATCCTCTGGCACTTGGCTGAAAGTACCAAATGCCGGTCATCAGTAGTTGTTGTAGCTCTTGGGTGACCTTGTCCTGGTCTTCTGGACATTGACCCGCTGTTTTTAAACTGATTCCATAAATTAGAGATGAAACTTGGTGTTACATCCAGTTGTCTTGCAACCTGAGCTTGGGACTGCTCTGCCTAAAGCCTACCCACAATTCTATATCTCATACCTTTGACTAAGCGATGATGAGTACTAATTTCACCTAAAAAACAACAATATTATTCAAGAAAGACAATTAAAATCACTACTGTGTTGCAGAGCAGAATGAGCTGAGCAGCTGGATGCGGACTTTTATAACTCCTGAAGGCATAGTGATGCCCACAGGAAGACATAAAATCATCTCAGCGACACCAGCACCATTATATGGCAACCAACTGTTCAGGTTTTGCTTGGCATTTTAGGAGAAATGCAAGAAAATGTTGTCCATCTCTTAATTTTGTCCACCAGTATATTTTCCCGTCCCTGGTTTTACAGTATTACATATAATGGTAACATGTTGACGCTAATCCAAAACATTGGAGATGACTAACTGTAACTAAATGTTGAATTCACATTGTGGATTTAATTTAAATTATTCATATTTTAAATATATATATTTTTTAGTCCAAAGGGGCTTTGTCACTGAAGGACTATTGTTTTCGTTTGTGCTTCAGTTCACTTTTCTAACTGTTGGCACCAAATATTGCAGCCCTGTATTATATTTAAAGAAATTAAATAATGAAGAATGTGCATAAATGTATGCATGTTTCTCGCATTGTAATAAAACGACGATACCAAGAGCCATAGAATTTTGAGTGACATAATCCTACTGCGAATATGGGCATCTGGAAGCCCAAATATGGAATTTGTTTTATTATCGATTTCATATTTCATAAAACTTTAACGAATTTTTTATTAATAAACTCGAGGATTTCAAAGCAAGCAGTGGCAACGTTGTACAGAAAAAACATTTTTATCTCCAGTGCATGAGATTGTGTATCAGAAATTCTAGAGATATGCTGAATTTAAAATTATTTTGCTATATCGCTCTTGAACTGAGTTTTATGCTTTAGGTATGAAGAACATGATATTTAATAAAAAAAGGTAACACATAAAACAGTAAAAAAAACTCCCCTTTGGACATAATGTAAAATCTGAAAGCTTTCAGATTTTTTTATTATTATTTTTTTAAAGTAAATGTTTTAAAATTAATTCAGTATTAAACCTTTAAGTAGGTATATTTCATTGTAGTTCATGGGATGCTGTACTTTTCTATGTAACAAAATCTAAAGAATAGGTGATTTTATTAACTTATAATACTAGTAATAATACTGTTTAAATTAATTTTATCATGAATTGCTGCATGTTAATTGGAGATTTAAAAATCATGTGAATAGTTTCTCATTTTAAAATACTTATGTAATAGTAATTTTCAATTAAAGAAGGAAACTTCAAAAAAGTTAAATTTATAGTAGAAATAAATTAGTTTTTTAATAGATAGAATGAAAGTTGATTGCATAACCTCGTAAATTATTTATATCCATTGAATATTTTTGTGAATAGGTTGAAACATTTAGATTAAACTGAATGTATTCAGCCATTTTAAATGAAAATTTATTGTCTGCTAGTGAGATTGATTCAATTTTTGAATACTGTATTAGGAGCAGAAATATTCATAATCTGAATTATAACCTTATTTTAAGAGGAAGAGGTTTTAATTAAATGTTAAACATTTCATTGTTTTGTTCAAAAATTTTTATGGAAGTATTGTCGTAATGGCATTAAATTGTGTGGCTGATACTTACATGTTAACGCAACTGCCTTGATGCAATTTAGTAGTTTTTATAGATGAAATGCTTAAAATTACTTATCGGGTTCAAGTTCCCGATTTTCACAGCTTTTCATTAGTAGCATTCTTAAAACTATTGATATTTATTGTCAGTTGGCAAACATTATCCACGTATCAAAAGAAAAAACACTTAAAATTTTTAAATACTAATTTTAATTATTGGATAAGGATTATATGATAAACACATTTTTAAATAAAATAAAAATTGGGGGGTAAAATGCATTTTTCATGAAATCCTGTAACGTTTAAATAAAATAAAATAATGGGAAAAAAAATTAAGCACAGTTTTCATGAAATCTGCCTGTAAATTTTTAGTGCCATTCTTCTCCCCATGTACAGAGCAATCTGTTTTCACTTAAACATCACAAAACTGCACATCAGCTATATGTCAAATGCATCTCGTCATTGTTCCTTTAGCGATTTTCTAGTAAAATGCGGTATTCCTGTAGAAATCCTGTTGCAGTTTCTAAAGTTGAAGGAAAAAAAAATATTAGGATTTGTCTATAAAAACCATTGGGACTTAGAATACAAAAAAAAAGGGGGGGAGGGAACTGATATTGAAATGGTAATATTGCTTAACTGAAAGATTGTTATGAGCATGGTTGCCAGAATTTGGTACATTCTGAAAACTTGGTGACTTCTACCAAAGTGATTGTGATAATATGTAAGTACATTGTGGTTAAAATAAGCTTGCTAATAGTATTAATTTTCAGTGCTAAAATATATTTTTTGAATTTTTGCTGTGGTATTCAGCTACATTCAAATTCCTATATGTTGATTTATAATGTTTAAATATGTCCTACTAGTTATTTTTTGTTTTCTGTCTTTGAAGATCAAAGATGTATTACTGAATGCTTCATTTCAATTTCAAATATAATTTAGTGTTGCCACTGCATTTGTTTTTATTGCTTACCTAATAAGAACTGTATGTTTCCATGCCCAATTGAGGTATTTTGTAGTTTTGACGTATTGGAATTTATTTATTATTGTTTTATTTTCAGTATATAGTAAATACAAAAGACAGATTAAATATGATTATGGTTGTATTTAGAAAGGAAACCCATAAAAACTTTATGCAGTCAGTCCATTCAGCTGCTTGGAGTAAAACGTGGTTTAAACTATGAGTGATTTTTAATTTTAGCTATTCACCCAGTGGTCAAAATATCTGCGCAGATCTATGAAAGTAATATTGAATTATTATGGAAAAGATATCTGTCCCTCTTAAAATCTAGAATGGAGTACAAAGAAAGTGCATGTATTTCTAATAAATTAATTTGCAATTTATGCCATAAGAAAGGTCTTGAAGCATTTCTTTCTTATATTATTAGATAATTGCATATTAATTATCATGTAAAATGTCTTTAAAATAAAAAAGGGGGGGAAGATTTTGAAAGTGTATGAAATTAAACCAAATTATGTTAAAAAAATAAGGAAATCAAATTACTAATTCTGTGATTTTTATGCTGTGTGACACGTTTTTGGAAAAGTATCCAGCACAATCACCAGAGCTAAAGAATTAATAAGCAATATAAGGTTTGATAACTAACAGTGTTTCAAGCTTGTGAGTTAATTGTTCACAAGTATTAAAATACTAAAAATAGTTTATGAGTTCAAAAAACTGATGCTGGTGTAGTTACAAGGGTATCAATTTAGTAACACTTTTACAAAATGAACTAAACTGTTTAAATGGATTAATTAATTTTCTTGCTAAAGCATTCACCATGCATAGTCATCAAAATTGGCAAGTATAATCTTGCATATCTTCAAGAGTTGACAAAGGTCTATATGGTGCCCACCTTAAAACGAATTAGCCATTAGATTTATAATAAATTATAAAAAACATTATTCTGTGTAGTTAAAAATCATGGTACTCTCAGACTATCTTCTCCCCTTCCTGAAAAGTTGCCAACTCATTAGCAACTAATTTTCTACCAAGCTAACACAAGAAAGGCAACAGCCATTTTGAAAATGG
The DNA here is from genome assembly GCA_000611955.2 of Stegodyphus mimosarum. Lineage (NCBI taxonomy): Eukaryota > Metazoa > Arthropoda > Arachnida > Araneae > Eresidae > Stegodyphus > Stegodyphus mimosarum. The sequence goes on from KK116288.1 coordinate 49,912, forward strand.
TGGTGCACTAATAATTCAGTAAAAGAGCAAAGAATCAATAAAACTTTGAAAAGCTGGAAACATACGGAATAAAACATCTTTTTCGAGACATGCTTATGTTTTTTTTTTTTTTTTTTTTTGTTGTACAGAATTTTTTAAATTAAATTACAACTATTTACCTAAAATGGTAAAATTGAAAGTTAAAACCATTCTATACTATCTAAGAAGATTTAATATTTAGACAAGAAAACTGATTTAAGCTGAGGTACAAATCCAATATTTGATAGGTCAATTTATATATATATAATCAAAAAAATGTATTATGTGCGTGTGTGTGTGTGTGTGTATGTTTGTTTTGTTTTTCCCCCTGGTGTTCTCAATTTTTTTAAACAATCTGTTTTCATTTTAAAAAACGTCAGAGAATTGCACAAAGAGATTCTGCACGCTGTTCACCTTCTGTGCTATATTTTTATTTTAAGAAAATATCAGGAATTGCACAGATTCGGCAATGCACAAAAACATGTCATTGCGCACCACCCGTTATCACGGTTGCCCAAGAAAAGTTGATGTAACTCCATATTTCTGAAGAAATGCAACACTTTCTTTTTCATCAGCCAGTTAAGCACTTGATATAAGTTAATAACTCATATAAATAAAACTTAAGTTTATTATTAAGTTTATTTATCCCAAACTGGTAGTTATAAATAAATTTAAATAAGTTATAACTATTACTTTTTATGCAAATTAAACTTAATTATATAAATAAAACTTTATTCAGCACTTAATAAAAGGAATGCAAGAGCTCTCTCCCCACCCCATATAGGCATAGTAAGGAGCCCATACATACATATTTGCAACTTTCACGAGCAGTCGCCCAATCTACTCTACCTTGGTTTGGGGTCACACTGGGAGGAAATGATTGAGCTGATAAGTAGGCCAAGGATAACAGGAAACGAGTGAAGCTGGCAATATCATTACCAACCATCAGTATAGATGTTCCAGCCTCAAGATGTAGCCAAAAAAAAAATGAAAGACACTTTTTTTCTGTCATAAAAGACACTTTCATACTAATTTGGCAACACAACTGGAATGAAGACGACACAGGACATTTCACGTTTGACATCTTCGCAAAGGTTAATCTCAAGAGGATCAAGTCCAACTACTTATTACAAGTTTACATTCTCCTACGTGGGATTCCTCAAAAGAAATGTTGCCTGCTCCTGCTGAGCAAAAGGAAATGAAGCAGATGCCCTACATAATGTTCTTGACTGCCCACACACAGCAGCTGTTAGGCTCAAGCACATTTCAAATGCTAGGAACGTTCTGCTCAATATACTTTTTTCTGACTTCTACTGCTTAAAAGGGATCAAAGTCATGGCACACATCAATCATGTCTAAGTCCACGAAGAGTAATGTAACAGGTGACAAGCCTGAAAAATCGTGTGGACTGTGTTCTATAAACTTTTATATATAGTGTTTTCTAACATAGAATAAAGTAATTACTAACAAGCATTAGTCATGATTCTTGTTATTTTTGTTTGAATGAACAAATGTCCATGTAGAAGGGGGGGAATAGAAAAAAAAAAGTGTAGTACTGAAAAAGAATGCTAGAGCAAAGTCAGGATGATATCCCAAACCAGTAGTGCCTAAATCAGTTTGTGTGAAACCAATAGAATAATAATCCACTTATCAGCCAGTTAAATGTACGGTCCCATTATGATTCATTACAAGGGAAATGTTCTCATTGCAAAAGTAAACATTAATCAGTAAAATGACTGTCGAATTTGGGAGTTGTACTGGAATGAATTTGGAAATGAAAGGCACAACCATTGAATTTGGGATTTGTACTGGAAGGAATTTGGAATGCACATATGCTAATGCTGTGTGCATACGTGTGTTGCTGCATAGATAAAATTTTTAGGCTTGAAAATTTCCAGTTTGTCGTTTTCTGTTGAGATAGCTGTAAAGTTTTTATAAGAAAAGCTAATTGTGGTGTTGACTATATTTGGCCATTCTTTATTCCTATTGATCATGAAATCATCCTGTGTCTTACTACTCAAATTTGTATATTACATTTCATCATATATAGTGCGGAAACTTATTCCTTTAGGGATCATAAAATGGTGACCCTACTGAAGACGAGATTCCGAATTCTTGGTGTGTCTTGAAAAATAGATAACTGCCGATGAAGGTTATAATAACCTTTTCATTTTAACTAAACTGAACAGAACATGCACATGTTCAGTGCTCACAAACTAACCACCACTTGAGTGAAGTAACTTTATAGCACAAAATTGTATGTACAATCAGAATGAATCAAATTTCAACTCTACTCCTACTTCAATCTAAATCAGAATTTTTGAATGCACACCACAAAGCCGAGTCTGAAATATCAAATATTCTAAAAGTAAGTGACTAGCACAAATATTCAACTATAGAGCTACTTGCAAATATGTGGCATAAACTTGTTTTCGGTATAAACATACTCTACTCGTAACTAACTCTTCAATTCTGCTACTTAAATACTGTTTTCTGAACTCACTGCTATTTTGCATATACAACATTTAAATTCACATTCTGACAAAAATAATTTATTAGTACAAAATAAGGTCTTTACAGTAGTTTTCATTGAAATTTTTCATTTTTTCAAAGTTAAAAATTATTTAAAAAGTCTTAAATGCCTTTATTCTGTAAGTCAAAATGGTGTGAGATATCTAACATTTTTTTTTGGTATTTTGTAATCATAATTTATTTTAAATTGAATGATATAAATCAAGAAAAGCCATTGATTATGACTGGCTATAATCACTAAATTTTGCGCATTCTATTTAAAAAGTTAATGTATTTTTTTTTTTAGCACTGAGTATTGGAATAACAACAGAAGTCACTGGCTCTGCTTACTTAGAATGTGGAAACACAAAAATTATATGTTCTGTGTAAGTTTTATTGTCATTTTTAATATTTTACATTTTTTAATTTGTGTTTTTTTATTATTATTATTATTATGTACCTAATGGAAGACATGCCTTCATAGACAATTTTCTAACAAAAATTATGCATGTTAATGTTACAGATGGGGGAACCAGAAAAGTACTCATTCAGCAATATTCAAATGCATGCTGAACTACCATAGTTCAGTACTCTTATCTATTGATCGCTGGTGAGCCATACTAATATTTTAACCATTTAAAATGTTGCATGGCCGAACAAACATTGCAAACATTTTTGGTCAGTCATAATCAAAAGTAATATTTTCCTGCATGTAATATTTTTCTAGATCAGTGCAAATATATTACAGCAGCATGTGCATAATTTTATTATTAATGTGAGTTGATGCTGTTTTATCCTTCCTCTGTAACTCTCATTCAGTAATTAGTCTAAGGGTTTGACTGTTGAATTTTTAAATTCAAGAAACAGATCCTAGTTCTTCCCTCCCCCCACCACCACACACACACACAAAAAGTTGATCACAACGATAAATGATACTTATGTATTAATGCAAGCACCTTGGCATAATTTGGCAGTCATTACAAATGACCGCTAAACTGTGCCAAGGTGGTTGCATTAATACATTATTTACAAATGTGAAAAGATAAGTATTACTTATGCTAGCTAGGGATTTTTTTGACTCTTTGCAAAAGACATTTCCAAGCTATTAATATTTATTGTAAATCGATAAATATTATTAACATATCAAAAGAAAAAAGTTTTAAAATATAAATTTTAATTATTAAACAAGGATTACCTTATGAATTAAAAAACAAAGCTTATTTTTGAGAGTTTCTTTAATTTTTTAGCACTGTTCTTCTGCCACTGTAGATAGTGATCTTTTTTCACTTAAAAAAGTGAGAGAATTGCACAAACTTTGCTTTGTTTATCTTATCATTTTTCCCTGTAGCGATTTTGCAGCAAAATTCCTGCAGAACTTTTACCAGTTTCTTCCATTGGTGGCAATTTTGACAAGCAATACTTCAGCATTAAGTTGAATAACATGATCTCTCTATAAAAGCTGTAAAAAATGGCAACATTACTTCATTGAAAAATTGTTGCAAGGTTGCCTGAAGAATGTGTATGAACATTGTTGCCAGAGTTTGGCAGATTCCAAAAGTTTAGTGACTTCTAAGTTATTGTCAATAATTCGTGTAAGTACGCAGTAAACAGCTTCATTACCCTTGTTATATAAAATAATTATGGTACTGTTTTATTATCAAGACCTTATGCAGAAATGTGTTTTTATGGCTTTTGTACATAGATAGATGATTTTAGTGCAATTATATGTCAATTTTTTTAATTTTTGTGTGTAACGTAATAAAAGAAATCTCAAGAGGGAAGCTATGCCATAGAAGTAAAAATATAGGGGCAAATGTATTTAACATTGAATAAACGGGTATCTCGGTAATTGCCAAGCTGACAATGGTTTCAGCAACTTATTTTGTCACCAAATTTGGCAATAAATCGCCAAAAGTCACTAGTCTTGGCAACATTTTGGTCCGATCCCTGTATCGCTGTAATAAGTATTGTAAGTGAATAAATGATCACTGTATTAGCTACAAACGTAATTCGACCCTCGTATTGCTTTCCAGCAATTCCGAGATGCATAAAGTACTAAAAAAATCTTGGCAGTTGGTTTAAAACTATATAAGGCCAGAGAAAGTATCTGCTTTCAGTTAATTGTTTCTGTTATTGTTGCGAGTCGTTAATTCAGTGTGAGACTGGATTAGCTTTCTCTTTAGATGCACTTTGCATTGCTATGTGTTTAACGTTCATAATTTGAAGTGTAATTACTGATTATGCTGTGTGATACTGTGAACACTTGTACAAATATTTCAGTGTAAAATTTCAGAACTCTGAAATACATGTTTTGATAAAAATAAATTTTATTAATTTATAATTAAACACGTGTGCATTCAATCCATTACAGACCTGTACATAAGCATAAATGTATGTGTGTGTATACATATGCACATACATAAATACACATGTGCAAATATATTCATACATTTCTGAATCCAGTCCCTATAAAATACCGTTCACACTGGCACATATCGGACCTAGGGAACACAATGGATATAGCGGATTAGCTAGGGAAAACCAGGAAACATTTTTGTCACTACGGACCCAGTTGAAAAATCTGAGCTTCACGCAAAACGGAGCTAGTCGACACATGAAACCAACCAATCAGAATATTTCAAATCATCATCATGAGCAGAAGCATGCTAAGTTAAATAAATAACATGGTTGATGATACGAGCGATCGATTGATTGATTTGATTTGAAGTGAGGTCGAGTATACGGCCTGACGGCCTTCATTCCACAGTTATTATCCGTATATACAAATTCATTTTAAAAATCTGAAAATCCACTTTAAAATAATTTTTAAGTGTTTCTTGATCATGAGAAGTCCAAATCTTGGTAATCCATTAATGGCCTGGCCAAAAATGGTGCTTAGTGAAAAAAAGAGTATCATCTAGGCTCAAACTCCCGATCCGCAGGTCTGTAGCTTGATGGCTTTGTCCACTTGGCTAACACTGCTTATCTGGTTTTTGGCAAATTATAGTATAAGTTCTGGTGCTCTGAATGCAAGAATTAATTTTTGATGGGTATTCTGTGTTTCTTTAATTTCGTGTGTTAATGTCGATATATTTTGAAGTAAATTAAAAAATTTTAGGATCTTTGAATATCAACAAAATCTTCTGAGGAGGATACTTTTGATTTTAATTTATCAGTGTATAGTGGATAAGATGCTTCTTTATTTTTCATATCTTGTTGCTTCGTAAGATATGAACGAAATTTGTAGTCTAATTGCCAAAATCCAGTGGTGTCCCATTATATGGGATAGTCGATTTAAGGACTACAAAAATAAAGTACAGATAGAATGCGCTTGGATGATGATTTCAGATCGTCTTCATCGAAATAGTAAGTGATTTTCTTTTCCATTTAATACTATTTTTGTGTTTAGATTTTGAATCCTGAGAATTAAATTACTGACATCAATAATCTCAGATAAATATCTAATTGTGTTATAGAATTAATGGAATTAAAAGAGTGAAAGCAAAGCATAGACAAAAGCGTTAATATAATATTTTTCTTTCTTCTAAATTTTTCTCATCATAAAAAAAATGGTACTGTTCATTACCTCAAATAATAAATGAATCGCATCAACTTTATAAACTCGCTGATTATTTTGAATGAAAATACTGATAATAATAATTAAATAACAACAATAAAACATAATAATGAAACATGCTTTTATTTTTCTAAATAATTTTTGATGATTTGAAACCCGTGTACTAAGTGACCAAGAAGAAAACTCAGCAACAAAATACATTTTCGTTGTTTTCTGCTCACCATACGTTTTGGTCGAACCATTTAGAAAAAAGGTGCTCAATTTTCACTGTATTGATCAAAGATTCACGGCGGAAGACTGCCTCCTACGAAATGTAAACAGATAAATGCGCGCGATCTTCTACTTGCTTATTGGCTGTCGCTAGTGTACGCTCCCAGTAAGTGTGAACGAGCTAGGTTACATAGAACAGCGTTCCATGCGTCACTTAGCTCTGATAACATCATTGAATATCAATTTGAATGGCCCTTAACAGTACCGTAATTATATAATAACATTATTAAAAGAACCTTGTATTACTAGAAATATTTGATAATATTGAATTTAATTAGCATCTAACATATATTGAAATGTTTAGTTATAGATTGTTAATAAATAAAATCTTTTTGCATTCTGAGATAGTGCTAATGGATTTATACATGATTAATTAAAGTAAATCATTCTTAAAATTGTGAAATTCCATTAGAAAGCTCTAAAATCTCAGTAAAACACAAATGCAATATTCAGTCACGAATATAATCTGTGAAATATTTATATATAAGTATTGTAATCATCTAATAATAAAGATAGTTACTTTTCCATTATAACCATACTTTTTTTTTGTTTGTTTGTTTGTTTTGAGTGGGGGCATATTTTCTCATCAAAATGGCTATTCAGCCTTCATTCAGGAAGAAAAAGGTGTCTGAACATAAACATGATTTGTTGTATCACATGTTGCTTTAATTATTGCTTATTCATTTACCTAGTCTGTCAGGAATTAACATGTATTGAGTTTTGAGAAACTTCAAGGTTCTTTAAATGAACCATTTTGTAATGATTCATTGGAATAATTACATGAGAGAAAGATAAGCCAATTCTTTATTGTCTCATCCTAATGTTAAAATCAATAGATGCTACAAAAATGTAGAAATTGATGAAAGTTTATTCTGTAAAAGGAAAAACAATGTAAGCTATGAAACCTTTGTGGCAGAGATCAGAGAATTATGTGTGTGATCCCCGCAAGTGACTGTTTCCAAGCTTTTAAGACATATCACACGACATGATTCTAACATTGCAGACGAAATAATTTGTTCCATTTGACAGTACAAGAGACATAACTTCATAACCAATGTCAAGAGATTTTAGTATTCTGCACTGTTTCTGTCGTCAAAGCTTCTTGATTTCAGGAGAGCTGATGAACCAGTGATCTTGTTTTTCCTCTGATATCATTCTAGGTCAGCAATTCTCAACTGGTGGTACGCAAGAGAAAAATAGGTGGTATGCAAAATATTTTTAACTACTAAATTCAAAGATTTCGTGAAGAAAAAGAACAATTGATAGACATTTCCTATGATCAAACTCTAGCGGAAGATTTCAAAAATAAGACGTCTGTTAACTTTTGGCTGAGCTGAAAGAAAGAATTTAAAGGCATTTCAAATAAAGCTGTTAAATTTTTATTGTGTTTTTGCACAACCTGTTTGTGTAAACAAGGATTTTTTTCCATGTTATATTTGAAAAGTAAATACAGAACGAAATTGAAACTGGATCCTAATTTGTGGTTAGAATTAAGTAAAATAAGACCAGACAGACATAAAGGAATTAAACATGCTAAATTTTAGAATTAAATTTTTATAACTTAAATTTTGATATTAAAAATGGTAATCAATTTTTAATCTAATATTTTTTATGTGTGCAAATTTAATATAAATAGCCAATAGGTTGTGCAAATGGAAAAATATTTTTTTAATATTTCTATTGGGAAATTGAAAAATTATCATTGCAAAATGTGTTAGTGGTTCTAAACTTTTTCAGTTTTTGTTTAGATGGTATGCGTTTGTCAAAAGGTTCAGAACTGCTGTTCTAGATATCACAAACCAGAGGATGTAAAATACTACTGAAAAATTAAGGAGGTGTGGCTAATTCAGTCTGAAATTTTTTTCCCATTAGAACAATGTCAACTAATATGCCCTTGAACTCTCAACTAGAAAGACTCATTAACAGACTCGTCACATCATGAGGATCATATTTAACTACAATAATTATTCTGTCCTGTCCATAAATTATTTATATGTGTGTGTGTGCATATACTTACAAATTGGATTATACATAAATATATAAACATATATAATATATATATAATATTAACTACAATAATTATTCTATCCTATCCATAAATTATATATGTATATAAGATATAACAAAATACTGGTTATTGGTGACCTCAAATTGACCTAAAAAAATTGGTGACCTCAAAATTAACATCCTAGATTTGGTTCTCTCCCCCTAAATTCATCTGTTCTCCCAAATTCGAGGTCTTTCTATGTTATGTAACGTTATGTGAAAAGGGCAACTAAAGCTAATATTAAACAATCATAGCTTGCCTCCACAATTATATCAAACTTAATATAAATACCGCTGGTGAATTAATTACATTCTTCTTCCTTTCCCTAACTGCTGCTCTTCAACGTGGTGTCGCTTTACCTTTGCTTAACTGCCTACGTCATTTCTTTTTTAAAAGCCAAGGCACATATAAATTTGTCTTATTTTATTATGATTGAATCATAGAAATGTATAGGATTTCATTATGATTGGATAAATATCTACTGAGACGATTTTATATGCTTGGAAATAAAGACTAAGAATTCATCTAATTCATTTTTGTGTCGGCGTCATCTATTCATCTTCCCAGCCTGCCACTATGCTTCAAAAACATTAACATTAATATATATATTTGTCTGTATAAAGAGCTTCTTGTTACACAACCTCACAAATGTACCAAATATTGTAAGGAGTTATGTGAAAATTGTGGTGGGTGCCGGCAGGTAGCCACCACAGTGGTGACCCAGACATGATGTGAACGTGCAATCTTCTGACCTTTATTATTTTTTTTAAACAGTTTTCTTATTGCTTTTCTTGAACATTTAATTTATGTAGAAAAAAGCTAGACAAAGAAGGCTAAAATATGTCAGTGTGGGGTCAATTTGTGGTTTGGTTTTAATGGGAAATTATTTTAAAGATTCCGTAGGGTAGCTGAAATAATAGGATATTAATAATTCAGGTCAGGATTTTATGTAATTAATCACCTAAAACTTTCTCAGTTAAAGAATTAGATCTAAATGCAGAATGTGAATATCTCATTCCTTTAATTGTTGGGCCCAAGAAAGTGGCTACTGCAAAATTTCATTAAAAATGTAACACAATATGCAGAAACATTCAGTACCTTTGCTTTGTTTTGATCATAGTGATATTAACTTTATTGTACTGAAGTGATTAAGTAGAATAATGTAAAAGTTTGATTCAAGTAGATTTTTTTGTTTCGTTTTATTTTAGAAATGGTCCAAGAGATGTTTTGCATAAAAGTGATTCTTCAACAAAAGGTCAGTTGTATTGTGAATTCAAATATGCATCGTTTTCTTGCACAGAGAGACAATCGTATCAACCAACTGATGAAGAGCTGGGTATATCAAAAGCTATACAATATGCTTTAGAGCCTGTAGTAATGTTGGTAAGTAGACAAATATATTTTATAATGTATTTCGTTTAATGGATGTAAAATATATTATGGATATCTACCAATTCAATGATAGGTGAATATTTTTTTCCCTTCACACGTTCTCTAAACTCTAAATTTTACCTAATTGAAAGAAAAGCGCAAAAATGTAAAATTTTAAATTGGGGAGAAGGAGAAAAGCAACCTTAGGTTAGGATAAATTTTAAATAAAACTCTTAGATGGCTTTCTGTTGTTGTTGGTGTTCCTAAAGGAAAAGGACTTATGTCTGAACACTCTTGAAGACTATTTTTATTCTTTGCAACTTAGGGTTGTTTATTTCTTCTTGTTGAAGAAGAGTGGCATGTGTCTAAATGTTTTCCAAATTTTTGTCGATCTAAGGTTGCTTATTGCCCAGTATTAAATATGGAACTTCCATGTTTGTTTCTAATGAATTTTTATTGTTTACTTTTAGCACAAATTTCCAAAAGCTCGATTGGATATTTGTATTTTGGTTTTAGAAAATGATGGTAGTGGTAAGTATTTTGCTTTTTATATTTTGTAATGTTAATTCATTAGTGAATTATTTTCCCCTAAATTTTTATTTATAATTTAAGTTTTATGAATAAAAAATAAATATTTGTTAAATATTAATGTAACTCATATATTTCCTTTCTTTTACATGAAATAAGTACTTTTGGCATATATTGTTCCACATTCTCAAGGATGAACTTAGCAATGATAATTGACCTGATGTATATAAACATATATGATGTGAATTCTTATTGGTTAAGATTCATCTTTGTTTTCTTCATTTAGTTTAGCTTGCCTTTTTTTTTATTATTATTTTATTTTATTTTTCTCAAATACATTAGTTTGAAGTAAAAGTATTCATAATGTTGTAATATGTCTCTTTACTTGCAAAGATGGAAATGGGACTATTCACCACCTTTGGTCCAGTTTGCCATTAAGACATATTTTTCTTTACATGCCTATTGTATATCTTACCATATTATATTAAATTTATTTAGTTTAATAACTTTGTTTACCTATTGCATATCTTTGTCTGTCTAAAATTAAAAAAAAAAAACTGTTGTAATTAAACACTCTAGAATTACTAAAATATTAGCTAGAACTAATGATGTTTTTAAGTACATTTTAATACTAGTAAGTATGACTCACAACTATAAGCTTGCATAAATTCCCCTTTGTTTTACTTCAACAGTGGAATATTAGCTCAGGGCAGAAAACTTTTACTGAGTTTCCCATAAGTCATTTCCTCTCTAGAATTCTATAATAATACTGCCATCTGAAAGATGCAAAATGCAATGCAGTACAATGAAAATATATTCAATAAAAGATAGTTTTTTTTAATTAAAGGAGATTAAAAAAAGACACAAATTAAAGAGAAATATAAAAAAGCGATTACCATAAAAATGCAGAGAATGTTAAAAAGAATACTCAAAGAAAAAAATGAAGCTAATAAGATCAGAATATCATAAAAATACAAGAGTATTTGGTTAAGATATATATATATATATATATATAAAGCTAAAACTGTTACATGATTTTTATAAAAAATTTAATCCAATTTGTACAAGAAATAAATTGGGAAACATTATTTCTGTGTATAAATAAAAATTCTTAATCAATACATGTAATTCTAAACTGTATTCAGTTTGAAAAAAAAATTAAAACTGATTCAAATATGTATTGATTTTAGCTATAACTAGGAAATATTTGCTACCGAGGCCTATTATCAGTATAAGGCAGTGTTTTCAAAAGTTGAATTCCATCGTTCAACAATTACTTCAGTTATGAAATTTTGTTGTACTTGATATTGACATTATTTTCTAACTATGTGTAATCTCTTTGTGTCCCAGGCATATTTGTAAACAAATACTTATTATACTCACTCGTTAATAAATTCAGCCATTTATTACTTTCAAATTTCCAGGAACCAAAACAAATGCAGTGGACTCCCGTAAAACATGAATTCCTATAACAGAACAAAAAAATTGCAGCTATCGATAATACTTATGTAGCATGATCCATATAATGTGTAAGATAAATTTAACATTTCCACATAGTTTCTGATTTTTTTGTTTTGAAAAGCAAATGTCTACATTTACCTGTTCTTGTATGAATAGTAAAGTGGACAGTTTTAAAAAGTACTGGTTTATAAAAAATATTGGAGTCCATGCACATTTAAAGGTATAAAAAGAAAATTATTTTAGTATTCAACTTTTAATAAAAATAAAAATATGCAATTCTCTATTTAACGTGTATTTACTATTGAAAGTATCCATAAATAAGTTCGAAAGTCACTGTCTTGTTAATATTGTTGTACAGGTTCATCACTTGAATAGTGTTTAGTTTCATCTTCATTGCTATCATGGAAAGGAAGAGAGGCATGTGAAATTCTATGATAATATATGCCCCGTATAATGCAATTTCTTGTCCCATTCATTGTACAGGAGTCTGCTATATATATTAATCAATAGAAAAATCATCGTTTATTAAATTCATCCCTGCTGCTTACAAAATTGAAATTGAGTAAGGACTGACTCTTCAAATCCAGAATAAGCTGTTTGTAGTTCATTCATTTATCCTTCAGTTATGTAGTACTTCAATAAAATGGGTTTAACATTTTCATTAGTGTAGTTAGAACCAAGACCCCCTAGTGGTGATGTGTACCCTTCCCTAGTCCCTGTCAGACATTGTCTCTAAATCTCCTTGTCCGGGTTAGAGCTGAGAACGACAGAATATCTTTATGCTATTATAAACAAAAGCAGTTCTCTTGAGGCATTGGAAACAAGGTCTTTGATTGTATTTGATTTGGTATTATTGGTCTTTGATTTGATTTGAGTGAGTGTTTCCCAGGATTTAAAAAAATGTGGTGCTTAAGTAAGCTCTGGTTCCCTTTCTCGAACACCAGCTGACTAGGAATGAATGAGTAAGCATCATAAAATGCATGCTTCCTTGCATTGTCATACATTATAAATCTTTGATAAGAAAAAGGGAAGGGTTTTTGCAGGCTGAAGAAAAAAGAAAGCATTGATTACACCTATAATAACTATGAAGTGGCAGGTTGACTGGACAAAGTGCAATCTACCTGCTATAAATTGCTGAAAGATTATAATATGTTTGGTAAATGCAACCAAAGAGGTGCAGCATTAGAATGGGAATTTATATATATTTTTATGTTTTTATGGTATAGTTTATATGAGTTAAGTTTCATAATTGTAGTCATAGCTTATTTATTCATTAATTCTGCAGATTTCTGTTAGATTAAAACCCACTCTGAGAAGATTTGACAAGAATTCCACATGGTTTCAAGTTGTAAGACTAAAAAAATGCTCCAATTTCTAGAATTTGTTTGATCACAAATTGTAGGATTCACTAAAATGCTAGGAGAAAAATTTTGTGCCAACTGGATACTTACAACTTACAAGATAAAAAGAGAGAAATAACATTCTTTACCAGAAACTACATGGTGAAAAGCAAGCGGAAGATCCTCATTTGGCGGAGAACTGGGTAAAAAGTGTTTTATCTAGGCTTATAAAGGAATACATGGCACATAAAGTTTATAATACAGATGAAACTGGTCTGTTTTACACAACATTGCCGAAGCCTGCATTAATGTAATTGCCGAAGCAAATGAAATAGCTGCTGGTTTTCAAAAATTAAAAGAAAGAGTTACTATGTTGCAATATGGATGCAACAATTAATTGCTGTTGTCTGTTGTTCCACTGCTTATTGGAAAAGTAGAAAACCGTGATGTTTAAAAAGAGTTAAGAAATTAACTTGTCATAATAACAAGAACTCATTTTTACTGGTTTTCAGGCGATAGCTTCACTGATTTCTTTTTGAAATGGGCTAGAGAAATTTAAAGAAAAAAAAAAAAAAAAAAAACTTTATTGTTACGTAACTGTACTGTACACACTTCTGATATCTTTCTGAAAAACATTAAATTAAGTGTTTCCTCTTGTAAATGTAATTTCTGTCTTTCAGCCACTAGAAAGGTATTATAAAACCTTTCAAATGTCATTACAGAAAAAGTGTTATTCAAATAAAGATAATCTTGGAAAAGTGCAAACATTTCAAAGGGAGTAATTAAGTCGGGCTAGAAGCTATGCAAATTAAAGTCAATGTATGGAAAGTCTCTTAAAACATAGTTGGAAATTGCTTTAGTTATATATATTATACATATATAGTTTTATATTTATATATGTAATAATAAATGCAAGAAAAATACGGAGCAGCGTCGATGCATACTACCCAGATAGGCTAGATCATAGATCCATATTGAAGAGGAAGAATTCTGATTGTATAGTATGCTAATATGTTGACTTCGTAATATCTAAGAAACTTAGCAGTCGAGGCGGTTTTAATTTCCCCCCTCCCTCCCTCCAGTTGACGTATGATAGCCACAATCACTTGGCACTCTAGTCTTGCCTATTCAAGAGCATTTACATTTTGGATACTATTGCAATAGAAAGCACACACAACAAAATAACAACCAAGCAGCTCACAGAGAAGCTGAAGCTGAAGTGCGTAGTTTTGCAATATGGAAGCATATGAAGAGTTGGTTTGAGTTAAAAGTTTCAGTTCCCAGTTATTACGTCATCAGCGTTGCACAGGGCATGATCTAGAACTGATGCAATCCAAAGAAGTTATTACAATTTTTAGAACAGAGGGGAAGAATCAAAGAGTTACTGTTAGTTTATAATTATAATTTTTAATTACATATTTTTTATCTTATATGTATACTATACACAAAAGCAAATTTTAGAGAAGTACTGATGTAAGAACATTGAGGCGTAGAAACACTGAAATACTGATGGCGTAGATACTTAGAATGTAGAATTCATAAAGACTAAGAAACTTGGCAGTCAATGCGGTTTCAATTCCATTTTTATTTCCAGTTGACATTTGTGCCACAATCAGTTAGCACTCTAACCGTGCCTATTACAAAGCATTTGCATTTTTTATACTTTTGCAATAGAAAAGGAGCCTAGTGAAATTACATCCAAGCATCGCACAGAGAGAAGCTGAAGTATATAATTATCCAATATGGAAGCTCACAAAGAGGAGGGTTTTGTTCTGAGTTAGAAAAATTTCGATTCACAGAGTTAGGTGCCCAATTAGTACATCATCATCATTATGCAAGCTTCATGGCATAGATTAATGTAGAAATGACGCAGTCCAGAAATGTTATTATTATTTTTAGAATGGAGATGAGAGTTATTATTAATTATGAAGGCCAATTATTAATTTATTATTTGAAAAATAGATATTTTATATTTTACATATATATATGCGTCAAGGACTTTAAAAGTTATACTTATGTGAATTTATTATTTATTCTTGTTTAGAAATTATATTGTTATTACAATAATTGTAAATTAGTTGTTTAAATATTTCGTAATTTGTGTATGAGAAAGTTCATGAATAATGATGGGACATAGGAAAACCTGCAGGCTATGTCCTTGATTCTTCTTCATATCTTTCCTCATATGGTGAAATTTCTCTTGCTTTGGTACTGCTTTTTCTGCCATCCTGCTCTCCTAAACTTTCTTTTGAAGCAGCAGGGGGGGAGAATATGTAAGACATAACAAAGTACGATAACTGCTTTAAGAATGATTGTCGACCTGAAAATTAACTATTCCAGATTTGATGCTCTCACCCTAAATTCATCTGTTCTCCCAAATGATTTTATATATAAAGGAGAAGCTACAGAGAGGAGTTGCAAGCCATTTCTAATATTTCAGACATCAGTGAGGGCCGTGATCTTTTTCTTTGCTTTTAGATTTTGAACTTATAGACACTCAATGATTTTCAAAGCACTTTGAATATGCCGTTAACATAATTTCGAATGATCTCGAATTTGGAAGAAAGGATGAATTTAGGGGGAGAGCACCAAATTTAGATTGTTAATTTTAAGCTCGCCGATTATTTTTTAAAGTAATTATCATATTTTCTTATATCTTACATATATTTTCATGAAAACAAAAATAACCAGTGTGTTTTCTTTCTAAATTTATAAATCTAACTCAGCAGAACATATAAGGGCCCTCTAAGACCTTGAGCTCTAATGTGGCTGCTTTCTTTGCATACCCCTATTTATGCCACTGAAAGTGATATTAATAACTGGTGGGTATTTTATATGTATAGTATAAGCAATTTTTATGCTGATAGATTGTTCTGTCAGTGAAAGGGGGACTGCTGCAAGTCCTAGACCCTGCAAAGATTCATCTTTTAGCATTAATTTGAATGTTCAAGATCGTATCTCGCTTTTCCTTAGTTATGATATGAATGATTCTCATTAGCATTTACCTTTATTGGAATTCTCTGTGGTATACTGCTGTTTGTTTTGCATATAGCCATATTAAAAATAAAATAATCTTTTTCTATCCCCCCCTTTTTTTTCTTGTTGTAAAAGTGTTGCTATGGGGGCTAAAATTTTGAAGCAGTAACATTTTATTTTCTCGTCTCAGCAAGTGAATGAGCAGGTTACGTGGGTTTTTACATTTTCATTATTTTTCCGACATATAATATTAATATAGTTAGTTTCTCTTAAGAAATCGTCTGCAAAGGCATCTTTTTCCATATGTACCATTATTGTGCTTCGCTATAATAAAATAATCTTAGCCCATCAGGTATCCTATCAGGAAGTATTGGAAAATTATAATCATTGTATCGTAGATGTCTCTATTCCTTCTCTTGGGAAATGGTATTTGAAATAATTTCTAAATTATTTCAACAAGTTCCTGTGTATTGCCAAAGCTTATTTTAATTTTTTTCCGTTTTGATTCTTAAATCTAAGTATTCGTAAAATGCAAAATCCTTCATAAAAGCACAGAGGAGTTTTAATATGCTAAAAAAAAAGGAAATTAAATGTTTGACATTTTAATAAAATTTATTATTGTGTTAGTGAATGTTACTTCTTACTATTTTATTTATTTTTTTCTTTCTCTAGCAATAAGTGCTTCAATAACATGTGCTGGAGCTGCATTATCAAATGCTGGTGTAGAAATGTATGATCTTCCAATTGGCTGTAGTTTAGTAAGTTTTCTTCCTAGTTAATTATTAATAATTTCTAATTCAATGTGGAATATTGAATATTCTTGTGCACTCATGCAAAATATTCTAGTGGCCCACTTTAATTATTTAGTTATTGAGTTATTTTTAGTTTTCATTCCTTTAGCATCTAATTACCTAAATATTCTATAATGTATATTGAAAGTAAATTTTCTCTTCCATTATTTAGAGTGTTTACCACTTTTACTAGAAAAATATATTGTGTCTACTATAAAATTGTGAATAACCTGTATGTATATATGTGTGTTCTTACCATTGTAGAAAAACAGCAGTAGTTAGAGCAAGCAGATTGTGAATATAGTCTTCCACTCGAACACATGTACCTCAAAGCCCAAATTTTGAATTTGTTTTTTTGTTTATTGAATGTTTTATGCAAATTTAATGAACTTTTGTTTTAGTCATTTAGGCTTTGTGTTATGACTTGCAAGATGTTTATGTTTCGAACTTAATTGGAAAATTCAGCGATATTAAAGAAGTGTTTTGCCATTTGACAAAACACGATGTATTTGTTTGTCAAATATAATCACACTATCAGAAAACAGTGGCACCAAGAGCTAAAAAATTTTAAACCCGTGTTCTTCTATCCAAGTGCACCTCAAAGCAAATTCTGAATTTTGAATTTGTTTTATTTTTAAAAATATTTTGCATATTTTATGCAAATTTAATTAACATTTAATTAAAAATTCACTGATTTGAAGGCTTTGTGTTGCCACTCAGCAAGATCTTTATATTTCAAATTTAATCAGAAAACTCAGTGGCATAACAGAAGGATTTTGCTTTTAACCAGCAAACATAGTGATACTAAGCAATTTAAATTAAATAAATGCAGATTCATTTCTATTATTATTAATTGTTAACCTGGATCCGTGAAACTACATTATCTGGATTAATTAAAATCGTGTATGTTTTTATAGTAACTATTATTAACTATTTATTTTTTATAGTAACTATTTTTGGTGGCTGGCCGGGCAAACAGCTTATTCTTAAAATAATGACCAATGACTCTGGCTGCAATGGGCATGTCACTTATATTTTCATCTCCATGTATGTATATGACAATTTTAAAGAATGATAAAACACTGTTTTCCTTCATGAAGAATTGACTCCAATTACTTATATGATAGGTTTAAAAGTATGATGAAACACTGTTTTCTATTATAAAAAGGTTAAATAAATATTGGTATTACATGATGCGGGAAGAATTTTCATAAAATTAAATTAATATCCAAGAACAATAAAGATCTTTTAATATTTTGCTTAGACTCATCGGAGTTTATTATCTGTCTTTTTTCCTGTTATATATATATGTACTTGTGTATACTATATGTATGTATATATATAAATGCTGTACACTTTGTATCCTAAATTAATTGCATAAAATTTTTACTTCCCAAATAAGGTGCAATGTGGTTCTCATATACTGTTAGATCCAACTGCAGAAGAAGAGCGTTACAGCAAGGTATGTCTTTTTTAGAGCAGTTCTCTGAATTTGATTTAAAGCAGTTGTGTAGTAATTTTATAACAGGAAAAAAAAAATGGCAGAATGTCTTTTTCTCATATTTCATAAGATTCTGAATTCTGGGTTCAATTTGGAACATGATACATTGTATTACATTTGCTTGCATAAATTGTGGTTAGGGATAATATTAAATATGAAAAAAACAATCCAGTAATTGCAACAGAAGTAAAAAAATAAATAAATATAATAATGGGAGAAAATCTACATTTAATATTTGCAAGACCCATGCCACAATAAAATTATTATTCTAATTATCAATGATATTATATAAAAGATGTTATTGAACTAAAATTGATATTTGTCATGGAAATTTAAAAAATTGTTGTATATTTTCATTCTTCTAATATGTTAGAAATTATTAATAATTAATTAGTTTTATGAAATTATTTGTGTAATTTTAAAGCAAAATATGTTTCATAGATGCATCAGCTTGCAGTTGCCCAAAAATTGGTGTGAAAAATCTTGTATATCAGGCAATTTATCCATCATAAACAAATATTATGCATTATAGCAAAAGTAGGATTTCCTGTGAGTGAAAGCATCCCCTCTTCTACACATACCTTAATGTTTAAAAAATAATCTTAATGCTTCCAACTAATAAGTTAACTTGCTATAGAAGATGAAAAAGGTTAATAATTTGTAAGAAATTCCATTTACACTTAAACTTGAATAAGAAATCTCTACATAACAAATTTTCTCCTCCAAAGTTTTTTTTTTTTTAATAAGTTCCAAAATAAAATTCATAAGATGTACTGTAATTTTTTTCCCAAACAGGGAAATTCTTATTTATTACTTTTTTCCACCTAAAAATTCCAATTTCACAATGCCATGAGTGTATAGGTTCATGAAATTTCACTAATATAATAAATTTTGAAAGAAATGCATTCAGAAATTTCCTATTTTCTGCTTCATTAGGCTTTCAGTGTGAAAAGTTCTAAATTTCAGTTGATATCAGCATTTGATGTCTCTGGCTGTTTAATTATCAATATGTACTCTGATGTGAACAATTTTTGCTTATCAGCAAAACAAAACATACATTCAAGATGTGTTACTGTCTGTTATTTCTAGACACTAATGTGCAAAATATTTAATAATTAATTGAATAAAATGAATGAAAACTAGGAGAGTGTGCGTGTGTACATATCATTAACCAATTTTAAATATTTTTTCATTAAAAACTGTCTTATGATTTAATGAACTTTTAATGTAGCCTCCAGTTTTTCCATTTGAAAGACTTCTTTTTTAAATTGAAAAAATTAGTAAATCTTATTTTAAAGATAGGTCATAGTTTTAGTCAGAAATAAGACAAGATACATATAGTGCATTATTATGATTAAAATTAATAAAATAAATGTTTACAATGAATATACCTTGATTTAACAAGTTAGTTTCAAAATGTTCATGAAATTTATGAATTCTGTTTTAAATATTTCAATCATATATAAGCAATCAGTCTGTGCTTTTACCTTTCATTAAAATGAGAAAGAGAAGCTACTAGAAATAAACTTTTCGTTGATATTATGTTTTTTAGTCCAAAGGGGCTTTGTCCCTGAAGGACTATTGTTTTCATTTTGCGATTTTGCTTTGAATCCCCCTGAATGTCCGTTTCACTTTTCATATTGTTTACCACCAAACAATATCTCCTTGTATTATATTTGAAGAAATTAAATAATGAAAAATAGGCATAAATGTATGTATGTTTCTCTCATTGTGATAAAACAACGGTACCTAGAGCCATCAAATTTTAATCCTACTGCAAATATGGGCATCTAGAAGCCTAAATTTGAAATTTCGAATTTGTTTTATTATGAATTTCATATTTTGTAAAACTTTAACGAATTTCTGTATAACAAACTCAAGGATTTCAAAGCGAGCAATGGCAACGTTGTACAGAAAAAGCATTTTTATTTCCAGTGCGTGATACTGTGTATTGAAAATTCTAAAGATATGCCCAGTTTAGAATTATTTTGCGACATTGTTCTTGAACTGAGATTTATGGTTAAGTGCATAGAACATGATATTTAGTAAATAAAGGTAACACACAAAATGTTAAAAACAAACGCCCCTTTGGACGTAATTTAAAATCTGAAACCTTTCAGGTTTTCTTTTTAGCTACTTTTTCCCCCCCTCACTATTTTGATTTTTTAATGCTAGTCTTTTCCTTTTTCCTTAAGTTAAGAGAAGACTTTGGTAAAATTACCATTGCCATGATGGCTGCCTATAATAGCCAGGTGATTTATATGGATAGTTATGGAAGTTTGAAGAATGAACTAATGCATAAGGTAAGTTAATATATTCTGCTCTGATAAAAATATGTGTGTGTTAACAATATATATGTTCATTAAAATTTGTAATTGTAGTGTACGTAATTATATCATGTATATTGTTTGGAAGTATTTGGGTATAAAATTCCTCTATATGCATATTTCATTACGAAGTTTTAAATCTGAATGTATAATAATTTAAGATTTACACCTTTATCACTGTTTAATTTTTTGTATATACAGTCAAGCTCTGCTATAACAAACTGCAAGGGACCAAAAGTTTATTATAAACAATGGTTTGCTGTATCAATTCCAAAAAGAAAAATGGATTATCTCACAAAAAATTTATTTTATGAAAGGTAAATTTTAAATGATTATCCCTCCAAAAACATTTATTAATATTGTCACATTTACCAAAAGAAGTGAGCAGCTAATTTTAATAAATACTAGAATTTAATTACTGTTATTATTACATGCAGCATAGATTCCAACCTTCAGCAAACCTTGTCAGTAGTCAATGCGCGAACGACATTTTTACAACTTTGAAAAAGTGCGCGTAACGCATGTTGTAATTAGCCATTCATTAATTTTTAATTAATAGTTAATTGTAATCAATTTTATTACATTTAAAATCCATATGCATATAAAACTGAATAATTAAAAATATACCTTGTAAATTATATGCACATTTAATTAGAAATTTTCTTTTAACTCCTCAAGCATTCACTAATAAAAAGTATTTCAAATCACTACTAATCATAGAAAAAATCAGAAGCTATAAATCATATAGCTTTATTCTGAATATGATTTCCACAGGGAAATAAAATTTAAAAAACCAAGAATAATACGTATAAGTATTAAACAAAATATGTATAATTTACGAATGCAAAGATTTATATGGAGCATGCTTAGCAAGCTTAAGTTCTGATTTTGAGAATGTTTTTTTATAACACAGTTCTTCATTTGCCTGCATATTTATTTATTCAATCAAAACTGCTTCAAGAGTTTTAAGACCTAAATTTGGTCGAAATTCCGTCTGATTTTTTTTTAACAATAGAAAACATTCTTTCGCAAGCTGCATTTGAATGAGGTATTATTAAGACAGCAAGCATTACAGAAGGCAGTACTTTGTATTTAATACACCCATTCATATTTTTTAATTTGGCAATTTCTCCCCATACTATATCAATATGCAAATCTACAATTTCTTTCCAATCATCTACTTGATACATGGAAAATTCAATTTCCACTTGATTAAGACATTTTTCATTAATAATGGCTGGAAAAGTATTCATCAAGTAAAGAACAGATGAAAATGAGACTTCAGTTCTCAAGTTGATGTCAGCAACTTCAGCATGTTTTAGAAATAGATCACTTAGTGGAAATTTATCAATTATATATGAACATGCAGTTACAAAAAAAGCTCGCACAGAATTGAAAAATGATTTCACTTCACTTTCATTCAACTTGGCTTTTTTTAAATATAGTCTTGTTTCCGCACCAATCACTAGATTTTCATTTTCTTTTTGTTTACTATACTTCTGAAATGGAATAGACGTTAGAGTAACATCTTCATTTTCTTTCTTCATTTAGATTTTCTTTAGAAATTACTGATGGCTTTATGAATCTAACAAATAAATTCATTAAAAGTTAAAAAAGTTCTCTTCTCAATTTATGTATATAAGGAGCTTGTTGTTGCAAATTAGTATTTACTGTTATAAACAAACGCAAAGTATTTTTCAAAAATAACAAGTACAATTTGGTAGTAGGTGACTGTAACATTTTTTTAATGTTTTGCAATCTCTTTCCTTCATTCTCACTGTTACCTGGTTGATCTCCAAAAAAAATTATCACAGCAGCACATTGCAGTGTGCACGATTCACAGAAATTTCCGACGCTTTAATGCATGGAAATTCCGAAGAATATGAATCTTTAAAGGAAGCACTTCAAAGAACCCGTTGGCGCCGTTGCAGTTATACTCGCCAAGCTCACCAACGGTTGGTCGACGGTGAGCGGCGTATGGTTTATTAAACACATGGAAGTAAGCCGCGCAAAGGTGATATTTAGTGCATATAATCAAAGTAAGTTAAATAATAAATGACAAAAATTTAGGTTAGCAGAGAAAACAATATATAAAAGCATATGGATGTAAAATTAACCCATTAAATGTGATATACGAAAATAAATTTGTATTAAAATAAGCACGGAAAACAATATATTAAGCTTAACGAAAGTGAAATAATCATCTAATAATGAGATCTTTGTAATAATGAACTCTTTTCTTGACAAAGTTATCTATTTAATGAAAAAAATTAGTAAAATTCGGATCTATCTTTGAATATCTTTCAATATTATAAAATTCTAAAATATTCCTGTTTCTAACAGTGCAGTTTCTAAGGAAATTGTAAAAACATAAAATCAAAAAGTACTAGTATAGTTAATATCTTCATTGTATAATTTCAAAGTACTTCTAAAACTATGAAAATCCATTATCAACACATAAATGAAATCAGCAAATATTCTCATTTTAAATAGAAACTGAATTGCAACTATCTGATTACATGAAAGTTTTTTTAGAAATAAATTATATTCTTCTCATACTTATTTTTTTATTTTATAAATGTATTGCACAAAAAATCAAAATATTCGTGTTTCCGATTATCATTCACCCCCTCTCGCCATTATTTTCTTCCACGAAAAAGCATCTGTCTCCGAAAACTTTACTAATTATATGAAAATGTTTGTATCTATTCATTGTTAAAATTCATAAGAATAACGTGAAAATCAGAAAAAATAATAAGAAATGTGTAAAGAAAAGTTTAAATCTGCAAATGCGAACGGCGAAGGTGGGTAATTGAACGAAAATCGGCGTAAGAGCAATGGTTGCAACCTTCGAACAAACGAATCTGACGGGTTACCAGGTTTGAACTATTATCGCCAATGTTAGCGATGTTTACATTTACCGGGCGCTTTGCGGAAGAAAACCCTCTTTAAATTTCTGCCTTTGATAATTTTGGCTTCTTCGTTCCAGGTAGCATTATTAACAAAAACCCTCGACCTGAATCACAGTTCACAAGACACACGGTAAGCTCTCGCCGTAAACTACACAGTGGAGCCGAATGCAGCCTAAACGCGCATCAACGAGGAACCTGGAAGACAGACAAGTAGACAGATGTTTGGGGGGGAGCTATTGTTTGGGGGGAAGTCGTTAACGGTTGGAGTTACTGATCTACGATTGGCTAATTCTTCAAAACCAGGAACGCACTCAACACGTGATATATGATAACATGAGTATTCAGCCAATCATCGGATGAATTAGTTGGGTCCGTTTTGCGTACTGGTTCTCCTGCTCTTGTTTCTGTAAAATCCTTAGTTTTTTCCATACTTTTTGTAGCTCGTAGTTTTTCATGATTTTCCGTAGAAACTACGGAGAATCCATAGTAGTTGGAGTCTATGCATGCAGTAATTAAATTTATTGACCATTATTTTCCAGTTTAACTATACGTTAATAATTTTGTACTGTAAATTACTTGGCATAAATATCGTGATTTAATCCTTTAATGGAATTACATATTTTTCATTGTCAATAACTGTTTTATCATAAAAATATAAAAACAGTAAAAATAAATAACAAAAAGTACTGATGAATTTACATAACATCCGAGTAGAAAAATATTGTGTAATTTTCTGTCTTTATGCCAGACTGTAAACATGTTTTATCCATATTTTTGTTCATAAATTGAAAAGATACCCATCACTTTCGCTACTGCATCTTGTGTAAATAAAAATTTATGAATGAAATGTGTCACATAGTTGACATCTATTGTGATAGGAAGTTCACTTTCTTTGTGTTGCATTCCCAGAATTTTTCCGTACACAGAAATTACCAAGTCTCAGTTTTTCCATGATACTTGATGTGAATTTAGGTAACTGCATTCCTCACAGGTATTGATTTGGCTGCATCTATTTTGTATTTTTTTAATAACATTCTTTTTTTTTTCCTTCAGTATGAAGTGCTTTACACTTACATCTTGCCATGCAGATAAATTTTTGACACTGAAACAGAGTGCAGAGAGTTTGCTCAAGAAAAGATTAAAAAAAGAAGCATAATTTCTTCATCAATGCATTTTATGAAGCTGTAATCATTTCCCTCAAGATACGTATGTGGCAAAGCAAAGATTCATTAACCATAATAAAAAATTTCCTCTATCTTACAAAGGAATATCCATGCCTAAAGAATGTGGAAAATCCCCATTTGGAGGACAGAACATGGGAAACATTTATTCTCAAGTAAAATAAACCAATAACGATCAAAATTCCATTGTATATCCCCAAACTTATTGTGATTCACCACTTTCTCTTTCCTTGATTAATGAAAATTTCAAAATTTTCATCATAGTATCAGTCTTAAATAGAGTTCTGTCTGACAACACAACAAATTTGAATGGAATCAGAAAACCCATTCCAGGATTGCCGCACTACTTGGAAAACTGGAAAAAGTCAAGGACTTTAAAAATTGACCAAAAAAAATCAGAGAATATAAATATTTTATTCTAAATCTGGAGAAGTCAGGGAGTTTCATACACTATTTCACAAAAACCAATTTTTGCACCAGCGTTGGAAACGATCATTTTCTTGGTGAATTATGTATCATGTGAGTGTTATTTAGGCAGCTGTCATAGAGCCAATTTTCACAGCTCCAGTGATTTGTCTTTTAGGAAGGCAAAGCAAGTTTCCAGCGGCTTTAGTTTCCAGTAACCTTGAGAATCAAGAGATTAGCATGTGCATGTGCAGTGCATGTTGAACGAAACACAGTATTTGGCAACATGATGATGAGCAGTAAATGGGTCATTTTGGTGTTGGCGACAGTTTTCAAAATTGTGCCAAGGCCGTATCATATACTAGAAATTTTCCACTAAATTTTTTAATAAATACCTTATTTGTCATTTTGCAGTAAAATAAAAAAATAGTAATCAGTAATCTAAGCTAAGTATTTAATATAACTATATTCGCCAAAATATCACTGATTATTTTAATTCAATTTTTAGTCTTTAAGTAGTTAACTTTATTTTAATGTTATTTGTATCATCTAATGTGGCTTCTTCCTTCTAAATTTATTTATTATTAGTTGATAATACTTTCAAGGCAAATTTCTCTGGCATACTCCTGAAACTAATTCTAGCAGTATGAATATCGCAAAATTTTTTGCACATATTTTTTTGCTTATGTATGCTGCAAAATAAATATAAAATACCGAGTTTATTTTAAAATGTCATTAACTAGATTTCTTTCTTTCGTCTAGCTGCAAATTGTCTGCAAAAAGAGACATTTCTTTTTTTTAATCCAGCTTGGGCAGATTCTAATCTCAACCTTTGGTGGAAAAAACAACTCCTATTATAGTTATAATAGTAATGCTTGGGATTATTATAGCAATGTTAGGGATTATAATAGTAAGGCTTGGTGATTTTATATATATATACGTAATTGGCAAATTTATGTATCTCTCAGCAGAGCCAATGCGCACAACACAGGTAGACTGGAATTTTCTTAAAATACACCTGGAAAAGTCAGGGAGTATCATTCTCCTGTTTGAGTGGCAACTTTCCCATTCCCATTCTTTAGTTCACCATGGAGTAACACCATTTTCCTAGAATTGGGTTCACACCTGTCTTGCAAAGCCTTTGTTTAGTACACAGAGAAAATTGAGGGTGGAGATAAAAAAAAAGCTAATATAAAGGTCTTTTCCTTTGTAAATGCAGTGTGTATTCTAACATCCATCCTAATGTGGATGATTTGAAGGGTTAGCTTTTTCTTTAAAACTTGCAGAAGTTCTAGGAAAAAAAAATGAAAAATGCAAAAAAGAAAAGTAACAATCAAAAATATTCTTACAGTTTGTTATATCCACTTTTCATATTTAGAAGTTCAGTATGGCAATATAAATTAAGTCCACGGGAAGTTAGATTTGACCAGAAGGTTCATTTATTATATCTGGATTTCAGTTATATTGATAAGAATTTTGAGTTAAATTATGTATAATATAGTATGTTTTGTATATTCACCAGAAAAGTAAGATTACAGGGACAAATCCATTTAACATTGACGTAAATGTAGCACCAAGCTGGAAATACTTTTGGCAACTAATTTTTGTTGCCAGATTTTGCTGAACTAGACAGCCATTTGGTGACATTTTGGTTCAACTCCTGTGCAGTTATAACTGGTCCTATCACTATGTAACTGTAAGTGTGTATGCCTTCCGGTTATTTCAAGAAATTGAGGTACTGTAAATTTCTCAGCGGCTGGGAGAAAACTGTATAAGATCAAAGAGGGCATCAGTTCTCAGTCTTTAGTTCACAGCTTATTTCGGAATATTGAGAGATCTCCATGCAAGTTTCGCTCTTTAGATGCCCTTTGCATTGCATTGTGTTTATCGTTTTTAGTACTTCAAAATGGTAAGTGCTGTATGAATACTTTTATCAAAAATTCCAGAAATGTAAAATGTGTCTTTTAGGAAAATGAATTTTATCAAACTATCATCGGTTCTGTGTGCATTTAATCTTTTATGAACCCATATGTACAAAACAGTTTTTTGTATTTTAAATATATCTGGCCATGAAATGCTTTACAATAAATATACTTTATCTCTAATTTTTTGTGCATCATTTTTTGTTTTCCTTCACACAATTGGATTAATCTTTGTCTAAAACTTTTATAGTTTGTTCCACCATCTGGAATTTTATAGTTATCTTAAAGAGGGGTCATTATAGTTTTCTAAATTTAATCATTAGATATTTTAATCTTGTTCAATAATTATTGTAATTTATTTATTAATTTATTTAGTGTATGTTGTAAAGTAACAAAGTTTTTTATTGTTATTATTATAAATAACATGTGTTGTTTTCTTCTTTTTCAGGGTCTGAAAATTTTACAGACTGCTTGCCAGAAAATTTTAATAGATGTCCGTGAATGTTTAAAACAACATGTGTTAAAGAAAGAGTTAGTTCCTTAAATATTTTTGGGGGGGAGGGAGCAATGCTTTCTTAGCTATCCCTTACAATCTAAAATTTATCTTGTATATTTCTTCAGCCTTTACACTTGGAATTTATAAATTATCTGTATTATATTCTATATTCTATTTACAGTCATTCATGAACATATTTTAAGAACATTGTTATTTCATTTCAGATCCGTTGATAACATAACAGCTGATGAACTGAAACTATTTCAACCTCAGAAGTATATCACTACTTTTTTGGAAAATAATGTACGTCCAGATGGGAGACAACTGATAGAATTTCGACCTGTTCTTATAGATGTTGGTTCTTTTGCAACAGCTAGTGGTTCAGCACTTGTTCGGTTGAGTGGGACCTCGGTATTATGTGGAGTGAAAGTAGAATTAACTAATCCTACAAATAATGAACCAAATAAAGGATTTTTTGTGCCCAATGTTACGTTAACTTCCATATGTTCTAATCGGTTTACAGCTGGGCCACCGTCTGAACAAGCTCAGGTTTATACTCGACTGATAATGGATTTGTGGAAAAATTCAGAGTTTTTGTCACCCGAAAAATTGTGCATTCTTGAAGGTAAGCTTGCCTGGTGCATCTTTGCTGAAATGATTTGTTTAAGTTATGATGGCAACATATTAGATGCTTGTGTTTTAGCACTGATAGCTGCACTGAAAAACACAAGGCTGCCTGAAGTTGTGATAAATCCGGATGATAATAGTATTGAAGTAACTAATAATACTGTTGCTTTAGATCTAAGTAGCTATGTATTTTCTGTAACTTATGCTGTTATCAAAGACAATGTGATTGCTGATCCTTCTTTAGAAGAAGAAACATTTGAAGATAGTTCAATAACAATATTCTTGAAGGAGGATAATACAACATGTATCCATTCATCCGGATTTGTGCAAGATGACTTGTTAATGCATTGCATTAAGTGTGCTAAAAACAGACACTCTGAAATGAAATCTTTAATTGACACATTGAATTAATTTGTATTTTTGCTCTTTAAAATATAAATATTGAGGAATAAAATAAAAATACTCATTTCTTTTGCAATTTTCTCACACCATTGGAAAGTTAGAAATTTCAAAGCATTATCTGGATATTTATTTCTGATACTACCACCATTTTAATATATTTTAGAAGTAATATACCAAACAGGCATAATTGTACTTAATAAACTGTATAGGTTTGGCTGTCTTATGTCATAAATATGCATTTAACTATGCATTTGTAGTATTTAATTCCTTAAATAGTATGTTAAATAATCTTTATATAAATTGAGTTTGGGATAGCTAGAAATGTTGGATGTCTAATTTTGAAGTTTAACCATTTACATTTTGATTATTTTTAATGTGATTAGTGTCATCTAGAAAGATCCTATGTGCTTGTTAGAGATGTTCATATCCTTATTAGCCTCATTTTAGGTGCCATTGTGAAATGTCAGTTTTGCACAAACTGGCTGTCCTACGCATTATTTAAGTCATAAGTGGATGCTTTCACTATTGGTGATAAAAATTGTTTTATACAAAGGTTGATCCAGAAATAAAATTCTCATCAATATTACAAATGGAAAACATTGTTTATTCTTATAGCAAAGTACATCGTTGAAAGAAGACACTTTCTATTTTTCGACATAACCAACTTTTTCTATGCAGTTTTGTGAATTGTGCTCCAATTTCTGTATCCCAATTTTTAGAACTCCGCCACCAACCCATTAAGAAAGCATTTCGCCTTTTGAAGGTCTTTCACCAGTCTCAGCTGATTGTTGCTCCAAGGTCCATGAAATCGATCAGCAGTATCCCCTTACAATCCCAAAACACACTGGCATGACTTTGCCAGCAGAAGGAGTTTGTTTGAACTTCTTTGCAACTAGTACCCACATTCCTGTAAGAATGGAGTCCAACAATCCTTCCTTATCTTCTTGACACTGTTGAAAAAACTGGTGGTCACATGTTATTCTTCAATTTTTCAGTCAAAGCTCTTTTGACCGTACTGTAAGAACTCCCAGGAATCTAAGCAACAAGTTCACATATGGTAGATCCTCCTGTTTTAAATCACTTTGCATTGGACCATCTTGATAATCACCTCTGAAATTGATGGTCTTCCACTCTGTTCTTTATCGTGGAAGTCCTTCCAACCTGCACCACTTTCAGATGTGTTGAACGGACATACACTTGTCACCATACACCTCTGTCAACTGGTGATGAATTTCCATAGTAAAAATACCTTTGGTGTGAAAAAAGAAAATTATGGAACGAATCTCGCACTTGCGAGAGAAACAATGGGCACCTCCGTTTCAGACAGCTGCTGAGCAGCTCAGCGAAACATGGCTGCTGGAATTGAGAGTGGGGGAACAGCCGCACACAGCGGTGTTGTCGGATTTTGCCTCGCACCCTTGCCATGCAGCTTGACCTCTTTGGGAACCTTATTTCTGGATCGACCTATGTATTACTTAGAATCCATAATCAAATTTCATTAAATTTTGTCAGATATTTTTTAAGGAATGCAAAAAGGAAAGTGTTTGCATTCATAATTTAAAACACCAGTGTGTTTATGACTTTTTTTTAATTTATTGCTGAAAATTAAAATTGGAGGAAGTTTAAAGTAGCTAAAAACTTTAAAAAAGTGCTAGGAGTAAAAAATCTGTCCGTCTATTTAGAAAGCAGTTGAAGTTTTGATACAGTGAATGTGTAAGCATTTCTTGGGAATACTTATTGAGTAACTGAGTGGCTTGCATGGAAAACTAAAATTCATAAAATTTGTGATGCATAAGTTTAAATTGAGATAAAAAATTTTCGTACATATTGAGTACAGTGAATAGTATTGTAGCAGACAACACAGAAATAAGAAATTTGTGTGTGTAGTCTCCTCACAAGTCACAGTCTTGGAGCTGTTACAAGGTGCAAGATGACATAATATGACATTGCAGGAGCAATAGCTTGCTCAGCAATACCACCACTTGACGTAACAATTTCATGACCAGTGTCAAGAGGTTTTAGCAATCTGCATTGTGTCTCTCATCAAAGCTTCTTGATTTCGTGAGGCTGTCGGACCAATGATCCTGTAGCTCTTCTAATCCTGTCTTCAACTGCAATGAATCTGATGACATAAAACACAACCAAAAAATAAAAAAGGCATGACTAATTCTGCAGAATGTTCCAGATGGAGCTAGTACTCTAATGCTGTAAGGCTCGACTAGAAAGACTTGCTGTTGGCATGTTCATCACATAATGATGACAATAATCTGTAAATAACCGTTTCTATGTGTTCAGTATTAATTGTCAATTGTTGTTATTATATTGTTTATAGTGCTTCTTAGAAATTTATAAAAAATGTGTTTTTAGTTCCATATTCCGTAACATGTAAATGCACCCAACATCAGTTACTACATGAAGTCGCTCCAGTGGTGACCCAGGACTGACAACTGCATTTATGAATTCGTAACTATCAGCAACTATTCTGCTACCTATAACAATTACATTCCGCAAAACTTCAGATAACTGCTTAGTCATCTGTATCTTCAAATAACATTTGAATCACATGCATCTTCAAGTGCATAGTGGAACTATTTTATATGTATTGTAAAAAAAGCTCCTGCTATGCTAGGCCACCTTTTATGCAACCTGTCCTATTGCACCAAATAATAAAGGTAGTCCAGAACAACTGTCATTGCAGAGCAGTAACTTAAATCCTTCTCCCTGAATTAAGCTAGTGAATCAACGCAGCTCTAGTCTTCAGACTTCCCTGTATAAATCAGGCATCCATCTTCGCTACGTGTGTACTTCTGCATTGAAGCTTCTAATTCTTAGTCTGTACTACAAATAATGCAGTATTTGTGATTGTGCTTACAGCAGCATATATTTAGTGATAATGTGTATGTGTTTGTATTTCGACTATGCGTCTTCAAATTTCATTTCTGCAAGTGCCCACTCTTGCCACATCCCAAACAAAACGTTGTAGAGCCATTAGGTTATTTCGAAGCAGGAGGGAGGAAAAAGGAGCAATGCCTTCACCAGGACTTTAGCCACAGACCTCTGGAATACATGCCCAGCATGCTGATCACTACACCATGAAGGCATGCAAAGAAGGCAGGAGAAATACCTTATAACTTCCTGCATTCTTGTGCCAAGATGAAAACAAATTAAGCACTACTGCTTTAGAGCTATTCACCACAAATAATACTAAAATCAAAATGTATGGCAATAAATTACTGAATTTAACTATCTTAGGGAAAATTTAAAATGTGATTTCATAATTCCTGATATTTCAATTCTCATAATAGCAGCTGACTTTTTCACTCACTTTGACAGTAGTCAACTTATACAAAAAAAGAAAAATAATCATCTACACGTTGACAAATCCTGGTCTAAAATTAAATAAAATGAATTAGAGCATTGCACTCAGCTGAGTGTCAAGGCTGTTTCTGAATATCACAAAACACTTAGACTATTTCTTGAACTAAGTGATCCTGCTATACATCACAAATCAATCAGACATTGCACAGTTCATAAAATTAGTAACACAACAACCTTTAGTCTGGTTTAGGTTTATGTTAAGATCTTGACATAAATCTATGCCAAACTCAAGGTTGTTGTGTTACTGATTTTATGCTTCACTTGGCATGTTTCTCTTCTGTTTTCATGACACAGTTCATTATATCAAAACATAACACAACCAGTATACTCCAAAGCAAGATGATTTCCACCCAAAATTTATGATAATGCAAAAAAGGATGTAGAATATCTGTTAGAACAGGGAGTTAGTTCTCCAAAAGTAACTGGTACATAATGGTACATAAAAAACATTTACATATGGTACTTAAAAAATCTACTGCCATTACACCAGAGGGAAATTACAGAGCACTTAAGTTGGTTACAGGTTTTAATTCATATCCTGTTCCTCTTATACAGGATTTTGTTCAATCTCTTCATGGCAAAACAGTATTTTCTAAATTAAATATTGCACATGTTTGTCACCATATACCAGTCTACAAAAACCACATGTCTAAAATAGCACTAATTTCCCCTTTTGGTCTCCTTAAATTTAGGACTCGAAAATGCCACTTACACGTTCCAGCGTTTCATGCAAAAAGCGTAGTGAGCATTGGATTTATGTTAACACATATGAGTACCCTTAGAAAATGAAGCACTCCATAAACAGCATATTTCAAAAGTTTTACACAAACTAATATTGTCTAAAATTAAATTCTTTAAAATGTGTTTTCCTTGTTCCTGAAATAGAATTTGTAGGCCTTTTAATAACCAAAAATGGAAGTAAACTTTTACTTGAAAAAGATGCAATGGGAAAATTCAAAAGAACAGAAATTGAAAGACTTTTTTTAAAGTTTTTTTTTTTTTTTTTGCTTACTAAACTGTTACTGTAGATATCTGCAACATACAACTTATAATCAAGCACTACTTGGCAAATATTTAAAAGGTTAAAAAAAGAATGACAAATGCACAATTCCCTGTTCCGTTCAAACAAGAGAAGCTTTCAAAATGCTAAGCAATAATTAGCAAATCCTCCATTAATAGCACATGCCTCACCAGATGTATCTCGCATTCTTCAAGTTAATGCATCCGACATAAGATCCCTAAATGAAACTATTAACCACAGATTCAAAATTCTTAGCCCCCTTTTTTTAGAAAGCTCACAAGCACTGAGGCCTACAGTAGGGAATTATTAGCAATCTTTGCATCCATTCTGAAATTTAAATAATGTTAGAAGGACATAAGTTTACAATTGCTTACTGATCACAAACCACTAATATTTGCTTTCAAAGAAAAACTTGAAAATTCTTCCTACATCAAAACACATAATTCACAATTCATAACTGACACTTTAAAGTAATTAATAATGTTGTTAACACATTATCTCACATTCATGAAATTGAAATTATTGGTCCTATTGATTATGAAGAATTTGCTAAGGCATAAACAGCAGATGGTGAGTTGAAAGAAATATTAAATATTAGCAATTCTTTACAAATAAAAAAGTTAAGCTTCCAGATTCAAAAATAGAATTATATTGTGATGTTTCTACTGGACTACCAAGACCTTTATTATGTTCTGAAGGCATTTTGAAAATTGTTTTTTAATTGCATTCATAATTTAGCTCAGCCAGCTATTCAAAACACATTGAAATTAGTCTATGGCTGATATCTGTGGTTAAATATCAACAGATGTTGTGAACTGGGCAAGGTAGTGTATTCTGTATTGAAATGTTAAAATGCACAAGCACACTTCACTTCCTTCACAATCATTTAGTGCAAGCTCCTTGTAATTTCAACATATTTATACTGACCCATTTCCACTTAACTGATTCGCTTGATGGACTGAAGTTATCCCGTCATCAATATTCAAATTTCAACAGTAGCAGAAGCTTTCTACGTAAACGGAATCTCTCACTTTGGTATCCCAACTAATAATCCAGGATGTCAATTCAAGTCTTCTTTACTTAAGGCTCTAATAAAAAACATCTAGATGTGCAATGAATATGCACAATTACTTATCATCCTCAAAATAATGGCTTTATTGAGGAATTTCACAGTCTTCTAAAATCTGCATCAATGGGCCATGAAACTTTCAAATGGTCAGAAATTTTACCAACTATGCTGCTTGGTCTTCTCAAATCAAAGAAAGCATCATTTGCACTTGTACTAAACTTGTATCTGGAACTGCAGTTAATCTACCAGCTGAATTTTTTGGCACATCGAATTCTGATACTGATCATGCTGGATACATCAAACAACTTGAAAGCTGTATGCAGTCGCTTAAACTAAAACCAATTGGATCACATGAAAAAAGCATTATTTATGCATAAGAAATACATCCACATGTATTTGTACAGCATGATGGAATACAATGGGCACTACAACCACTATATTATGATGGTGTGATGCAAAAGTTTCCAAATTATCCGTCAGTTTGAAATAACCATATGAAACAGCATTTGGGTCTAACATATCCATAAATACTTGCTTTTCTGATACTTCATAACCTACATTTGCAAATCATCCAAACAAAATCTTTGGTCTGGCAGATGTGCATTTCCGTGATTTTTATGTATCATTGTGATGTACTGGAGACGAAAAATTTAGCATATCATTCAGAGGTAAGAAACTCATGTGGTAGTCCCTTCACAAGTCTCAGTCTTCAAGATGTGCAGGGACATGATTTGACATTGCAAAAGCAATAACTTTTCAATAATGTTGCCACTTAACATTACAAGAGCTAAACAACCAGTGTCAAGAGAGTTTAGCAATCTGTGTCATCAAAGAATCTTGATTTCAGAGGGCTAACAGACCAGTGATCCTGTAGCTTTTCTAATATTGCCTTTAACGAATCATACAACAAATCACAAGTGAAAAAAATGGCATGATTAATTCAGTTTGCAAACTGTTACAGACAGAGCAAGCACTTGGAATGCTGTAAGATTCTTGCTGGTAACAAGATCCTCACATAGGGAGAACAATAACTGTTTCTATGCATTCCGTATTAATTTTGTCAATTGTCATTATTATATTTATTAACAGAGTGTCTCATGTATTTGTAATAAATGAGTTTTTGCATACTTAGTGGCAACATTAAATATCTTTTATCTCACGTTTGAATTTCACTTTCTCTCCTGTGGAGGCATCTGAATCTGCTAAATCTATCATATACATACCTTAAACATCTTTCTGACCCTGATGGGATCTGTCTATAAAAGTTCTGTTTAGAAACACCAGTAACTCTATTGTTTCCTGCCTTAGCTGTGCTGTACTTTTGATATACTGCCCACAAAGAAAATGCCGTACCATGAAAGGTATGTACAAATAGCAGACTTCTTCATTCTTCAACTAGTGTATAACATTCTTGAACTGCCCAATATTTAATCATACTGGATATCATTTTTGTATAGTCCATATTTAAGCATTTCTTCGGTTTCGAATGCTTTGAATGAATTCTTAATTGCTATTAGTAACATCGCCATTCAACTTACAACTCGGAAAGATACAATATTTTCTATTAAATATTCATAATACGTCATAAAATACTCATGATTAGTAAAATTTTATTTAAGATATTTATCTGAAAGTATCTTCTACAAGAAATTTTGGTACTAATTTATGTGTTTCTTCTTAACGTGCCTGATTGACTTATCTATTCTGCCATTTAGTTAGACCTACCTCCTGAAACTATAATTTTTACTTTCTCATACAAAGTAAGGGAAGTACAGTACTCACAAAAAGTTTCGTTTTCAGATTTCAAAAGTCATTCTCACTAATTTTTTTTTATGAGGTCTGTACTAGAGAGTAGACAGAATAAAGGACTCTGTATTCCAAAATGGGTTTTTTTTTTTGTGTGTGTGTGTGACCTTTGTGCATATGTGTGTGTCTTGCATAACTCAAAAACGATTAACCGTAGAAAATTTGTGTATGGGACTACTATAATTTCTGGTTGTGCACCTAAATGGTTCCCCCCCCATCGGCAGTTCCAAAAGGGCAATTTCCTCAAAGGGCTTTTTGAATTTTTCGTATAACTCAAAAATCATTATCTTAGATGTAGATTGTTGAAATTTTGTATCTGGGACTGCTGTAACAGTTAGTTATGCACCCTTAAAATTTTCCCTTTCTTCTAGAAAGGGAAAATTTTAAAGTATCGCGAAAAATTCCGGTTTTCAGATTTCACTGAACGTATCCATAATGACTAGTTCCGTCATGAAGTATGTATGTTGCATAACTCTGGCACAGTTCTCCGTAAAATGTTGAAATGTTGTGTTTGGGGATTACATAATATCTAACTGAACACCTCTCTTTTTGCTTGCAATCGGCAGTGTCCAAAAGGGCATATTTCTGGAAAGGTTTTTAAACATAGTAAAAATATGTTACAAATGTAAATTAAAAATTTACTAACTTACCAATGCTGTATGTTTGTTTTCATTTTGCTGATGGTTAGTTGTATCATAATAATTTTAAATACAAAGAGAAACATAGTAATATGCCAAAAACAAAAACTTAACCTCTGGATTGAAGTAAATTAAACTTAAATCAATTAAAATTAAATTGGAATCAAAACAAGGAAATTCCCTAACAATATTAATAATTGCAACCGTGGATAAAAGGTCTAATGTTGTAGCTAAGTATAAGTCGAAAAATGTATTTTGAATACATGTTTCGTTCTTCTGAATCATATGTGATCCAATAAACTGATAAAAGATTCAATTAAATTTTAATAAGTTTAAAAATATATTGTAGTATTAGGTAGATGGAAAACTTGAAGATAGAAGACTTGGATTTATTTAAAGAGGTATTTACTTTATTTTAATATCTCAGGTAAGTTTGCTGAATTATTAATTGTATAAATATCTGACGTTAATAAAAAACTAATATATTAGCAATTTTGTAGCTGTCCACTTTATTAAAAAGTATCTCAACTGCAATAAGTCCAGCAAAAAAGCATGATTTAAGATGTGTGTAAAGAAGTCACGTGGTGTCCACATTCTAATGGAATTTTTGTGATGAAATCTATCTTGAGGATATAAATTTTATTCCAATTGCATCACCCATTTTGTAGTGCTTTGTGCATTTTTTTTAAATGATCTGTGTCTATATATTTTGATGTTTGCATTCATATACATTTATAATGATCTGATGATGCATTTCAAATCTAGCTAAACAGCATTACAGATGTGCACAGTTTTTAACTTTTGTTGGGGAAATAACTAGAGATGTGGAATAAATTTTCTCGAATCCTTTAAATGGGAAGGGGGGAAGCTGTGTTTATTTAACATTAAAAGCTTTAAAGCAAAATTTGAAATTCTTTAAATGCAAAGCAAAATTAAGAGTGCAGTTCTTAAAAATAAACTTTACTTAAAAGATACAATTGAAATTTAACAATTAATGTATGTATTTAAATTACTGAATCTTGTAATATCATTTTCTTGACAAAGTTTGACAAGCCTTTCTGAGCAAATTAATTTTATTTAATAGTTCAAAATTCAACAACCACATCTTAAGAAGTTTATAAAAGATTTTAGTGTAATTTTGTTCCCCTCTCCCCGCCCTTCAAAAACACTGGCAATTTTCTATCATTTGTCACTTAACAGAATTGTTGCAAAATAAGTGAGTCATTTTTCACTGTTGAAAAACGATTTTTGAATGGAAAATTTATTTCATTGATAAGATGTCCTTGAGACTAAGAAGATAAAGTGGGGGTGGACGGATTAGTAAATGATCTAAGGAAAGAACAGTAATCTATCACATAGTTTAATGGGAACAAGAGAGTAAATAATTCTATTTACAAAATTCATCTACAGTTTTATACTGCAAGTGATAACGCTCTATCATGAAATCGAATTGCATTATCAAAGGTATAAGCCATTATATTTATAAATTTATCAAGGTGTTCCACCCTTTTATTATTTGGGACATAAAACTGTAGATGAATTTCTTGAAAAGGATTATTTATTAATGTATGAATTTCTACGTACTTACGGATATTAGAAAAAAATATGTCCATGAGGTACACATGTCAAGCAAGAAAATTGTTAAAATGGATATTTCACAAAGATATAAATGGATATACAAGGAATACGATTTTCATTGAAATACACTCATAGACAAAAAAATTAGCGCACCAAGAAGGAGTCGTCAAAATGAAACGAAATTTACGTAATGACTACTTATATATATATATATATATATATACTTAATGATATAAGTAAATGATAAGAAAATCAAAGAAAAAGGATAATTTATTTCAGAGAAAAAGACAAAAGAACGGAGGAGTTAATACTCCGTTGGACCCCCTCTAGCGGGAATACACGATTCGATACGATCGGGTATTGAGTCATACAAGTTCTGTATGATGTCTTGAGACATTTCGTTCCATATTTGCTGTAACCTTGCCTCTAGTTCGTTCAAACTCTTGGGATGCCCAACTCGTCATCCCAAATGATCCCGGATATGCTCGATTGGAGACAAATCTGGGGATCGAGCAGGCCAGGGAAGGGTAGTAACAGTGCGGAGACAGTCTTGTGACACCCTTGCCGTATGAGGCCGAGTATTGTCTTGTTGAAAAATGGCTCCTGGAAGCCGTTGCATGAGTGGCAACACGTGTGGTCGCAGGATTTCATGAGCATATCGCTGGGCTGTCATAGTGCCACAGAACAATACTAGGGGTGACCGTGTATTGTAAGCAATGGCACCCTATATCATCACACCAGCTGTGGGGGAGCGATGTGTCGCTGTACAGCAAACACAGGATTGAGACGTTCACCACGGGCCCTCCACACACGACCACGATTGCCATCACTGCCGAGACTGAATCTGGATTCGTCGCTAAAGACGACCTGGTTCCATTCTGCTGCAGTCCAGTTTCCTCGTGCTCGACACCACTCCAAACGAAGGCGTCGATGGGTGGGCAGCACACGTGATGGGCGCCGCGATACCAACTGTCCTTCAGCCAGGCGCCTTCGTATGGTTCGAGAAGACACAGGAGCCACTAGGGAAGGTACTACCTGTGGCTGGATGGCGGTCGATGAAGCAGTTGGCTGTACGCGTGCATTTCTTACGATGTGGCGGTCTTCTCGAGAACTGGTCTGTCGAGGGCGTCCTGAGCCTGGTCTTCGTGCACATGACATCTCTCGAGTCCACTGGTCCCAACACCTCCTACATAATCAGACATCTACATAATACATCCTACATGATCCCAACATGTCCTACACAACATAATCAGAGCGGCATAATTGACGAGCTACTCGCCTAGCTGACCACCCAGCTTTCATCATCCCGACGATTATGGCCCTCTCAAACAACTGATCATATTGTCTTCGAACACGGCGTAATGGCATGTCTACCTCAGCTGTTCCTTTGCAAATGATTCAGCACACTCAAACAAGCTTTGGTTACCTGTTTTATGCTCCACAGAGTACGACGTTCAACGCCCTCTACCGGCTATACGTAATGCGCAATCACGCTGCATTTCGAATCATTTGCATATCTCCCCGACATGTAACTTCATTGCAAGTTTCGGTACGATCCCGCAATTATTTCATTGTGCGCTATTTTTTTGTCCATGAGTGTAATTTAAAACTTGAATCTAATGCTTCTCGGTGGGTGTTTCTTCATTATTTCATTGTTAAATGTTTTCATATTGTTACGAATTTTGTGTTTAGTTAGATATTTTTAATAGGATTAAATTTAAAATTATTTTATTTCTTAGTGCAATGCAGCAGCGTAATATTTTTAAGACAAAGCTGGGCCGGAAAAGTAAAAATACAGATGCACGCACATTTAATAAATATATATCTCGTAATTGCTTTGCTTTCCAGAAGCCTTGAAGGTAAAAATTGCCAGAACGTTCTCGTGCATGATTAAAAAGCTTATAAAAGCCAGAGAAAAACATCTCAGCGTAGTTGTTTTAAGTGAACTGTTGTTGTTTACTTCGCTGCTGTAATTTTGTGATAGGATTAGCTTTCTCTGCGTTTTGAATTGTGTTCTATTTAACGTTTTAATAGTTTAAAATATAACTACTGTGTGATATTGAACGAATATCTGTGAGGAAAAATTACAGCATTTTGTATTATTTCTTGTGATAAGAATAAATTTTATTAACTTTTTACCAGATCTTGTGCATTCAATCTGTTACGACCCGTACGCACGCAATAATATTTTAAATCTTTTCAAATATGATATTTCATCGAATAATTCATCTTCCAGTGCCATATATTCGTTTACAGTCAAATATTTTTTCATGAAAATTATTGTTTTTTTCTCTTTTGGTCAAATCTATTTGACATTTTAAATTAATCCATTTAAAACGAGTAATTATGTTTACCTTTATAATTCTAGACACCAAGCAATGTTCATGTAAAAAATTATAATTTAATTAATAAATCATTTTGGTCTATATATATAAAACGTGGTGGTAGATATGTAGAATCAATTCTTTTCCTGAATTTAAAACTAATATCATTAATTTCTTTGGAAATTTCAGCAATTTTTCTTTTTCCTTCTTTGGTTCGTATTATTGAATTATGAAACATTGATGCTTGTGCTTGGAGGGATTGAAGCCAAAGTTCGGCTTGTTCATTTAAAAAGAATTTATTTTTAAATTATCGGATGCATAACATTTGCAGGAAAATATGATTCTTAAACGATTAAACAGTTGTAACACTCTTCCAAGTGCGGGTAGCACGCCTAGTCTTCTTGTTTTGGATATCGCTAGTAATCGCTTGTATTCTACCTCTGCATCAACAAAGCATTCCTTCAGACTTTTTACTCGAACAGTATAGATTTTTCCAACCATTTCTTCAACATCTGGCCCACCAGTGGTAAAATCGCTAAACACTGGTAGTTCTCACCTAGGTTCGATTTCATGCGAATAAGCTGAGCTGCATAGACGTTTCCGTAGTTTCTCCCATATGTAACGTGTATGCGAGTCCGTTTCTCTTTGAAAGTATCGAAGTAGTAGACGAAGGCATCCTTCCCCTTAGGCAAATAGCCTTATTGTGTTTTCCATATTCGACTAAGTCTATCAACCCAAAACAAACCTTCAACATTCACAGGAAGCAGATCTGATGCAGTTTGAACTGTGCTGTGGATTATGTGTCCTGCGCAGCATACTCCAGTTATTAGGCTATTTAACTGATTATTTAAATAGGAAAATACGTTATTAGTTCCTTTTTATTAACACTCCAAAATTTGAATTAGTGTTGTCTACGTGGTATCCCATTAACTTGTTGTCACTTTGTCACTACCTTGTCCATTATTTGATACGTTGGATTCCAAAGTATCAAATAATGGACTTGGTGATTACATACAATGTGTTCTCTAGGGAGATTGATTAAATGTGGAATTTTAATTTGAACACTTTCTTTTGTGATCAAAATATCTAATGAGCATCGGAAACAATTTAAAATGTTGGTGGTTTCAAATATCTGTGTAAATGATTATCAAGCAAGTATTTTCTAATTTTATTTTTAAAATGGAGATTGCGAAGCGTTTTATCCCAATTTTAACAATTGCTTCATTTTTTTTTTTTTACATTCACTCTCTTTTTTTTTTAAGTCCAAAGGGACTTTGTCCCGGAAGGACTATTGTTTTCGTTTTGCGATTTTGCGTTAAATCACTATAAACGGCTGTATTACTTTTTATTCCCACCAAAAGTTATCGCCTTGTATTATACTTAAAGAAATTAAATAATGAAGATTATGCATAAATGTATGTATATTTCTCTAAATGTGATAAAACAACGGTACCTAGAACCATCCAATTCTGAATAGCGTACTTTTCCACCCGAATATGCGCATTTGGAAGCCCAAATTTGGAATTTGTTTTAATATCTATTCATATTGTATAAAACGTAAATGAGTCTTTGATGAACAAACTCAACGATTTAAAAGCGAGCAAGGGCAACACTCTACGGGAAAAACAAACGCTTTTTAACTCCAGCGCCGCGCGGAACTGTGTGTCGGAAATTCTAAAGATATGCTCATTTTAAATTATTTTGCGATATTGCTGTTGAACTGAATTTTATGGCTTAAGTGCGAAGAACGTGATATTTAATATATAAAGGTAGCACAAAAACGGTTAAAAAAGCACCCCTTGGGACGTAATTTGAAATCTGAAACCTTTCAGATTCCCCCCCCCCCATTCATAGACCTGAACGACTGATATTGCATGGCGTTCTTCCTCATCAAATTCGTTTTTGTGAAAATAAATATTGTATAACATTATAGGAAGATGTTACTTGAGTCCCCTTCTTACGTTATCGGGACTCAAGAGTGTCGTGTGACGTCTTTTCGACTACTGGAATAACTTATAAGGTATTTCTCCCGTCTTCTTCGCATGCCTTCGTGGTGTAGTGGTCAGCAAGCTCGACGCGTAACCGAGAGGTCCGTGGTTCGATTCCCGGCGAAAGCACTGCTCATTTTTCCCAACTCCTGCTTCCAATTAAATACCTAATGTCTCTACAAACTGAAAATGTTGAGCTGTACCAAATCTAGTGAACATTAGATAAATTTTTGTCCACTTTATAAAACTAAATTCTTTTTCAGTATCATCATTACATTTACAACTTCTTTTCTTGCCTGCCATTTGGAAAGATTATGGAAAAATTAATTTTAGAAAATTTTAGTAATTGTACTGAAAAATAAAATTATTGTACCTCATAACAGAGAACGTACGGTTTGTTTTCCTGATCTCTAAAAATACCGTAGCACTAAATTTTGTTGATGATATACACAAGCTTGGAGGTCGTAGCAGTTGGAGAATCGATTTGTTAATATCGGGAGTCCGTAGGCGATGCGGTCGGCCGTTGATGTCCTGTGGCATGGAAAGGAAACGTGAATGAAGGTGTACGTAGTCCCAGAGCTAATGACAGAATGAAGACCCGTTAAACCAGTTTCACATCTTCAACCTACCATCAACAAGGCATCGAAAGAAACATTTCTCATAATTTTAGTTTTGGGGATGTCTAATTGGTTGATTTTAGCCGAAAGCAGTTCTTTGGAGAAATCGTACAAGGAGCAAAGTTTCAAGAGAAACATTTTCAGTTCAGTTTCAAAAACTCCAATATAGCTAGCCGGAAAACAGGTGTGAATGAAATATGTTTTAGCTTGGAAACGTTTAATGGTTGGAGGAGAAGAGGCTGGTTCCACAGAAAAGTTTCTATTAGCTTCAGGAGTCGTTAGATGCGATAGCCCAATAGCCTCCTCTGTCGTTCGTCGGCGATTCCCGACCATGTCAACACAAACCGATATCACATTCGGCAGTTCAGATGTGTGACTATGTAAGAGACGTGCTAGTTGAGTTCAGTTGTTTATTAATGCCACATGATTGATGCAGAGTCGCAGCATAAGTGGAGTCAGTTTGGTAGTTGGTAGAAAAGTTCTATGCCGCTTCCCTCTCCGAGAATACATTGACATACTGGCAACACAGCTGCTGATATGTCACTCCCGACACATAAAATACACTTTGTATGGCATATCATTATATGCCCAATGCTGCCAACTCAGAGCTCCGAGTATAATACGATCAAT
The DNA here is from genome assembly GCA_000611955.2 of Stegodyphus mimosarum. Lineage (NCBI taxonomy): Eukaryota > Metazoa > Arthropoda > Arachnida > Araneae > Eresidae > Stegodyphus > Stegodyphus mimosarum. Next base: position 93,624 of record KK116288.1, read on the forward strand.
ACCTGGAAATACTATCGAAACTAAATTTATTTTGATGAATCCCTAAACGAATTGTTAATTCCGGGATGCAGACTTGAAATCTGCAATGAATGGTCAGCTTACCCATTCATAATGATGTGGTCTCTTTTATCTATTAATACTTCATCTGGCCAGTATGCTGGATCATTGCAACTCTAGATAACATACTAGACATTTATTTTAGTTGAGTTTCTATATTCGCTTTCAACATTCCTAGTATTCTCAGTTGTTAGTGTGATATTATTACCTAAGATAAAGCCTTCAACCGCATTTCAGTTGTATCTCGATCTTTTAATTCATGCATGCAGCTGCTATTTTCTTGCTAAAGTACAGGAGTTTTAGTGGATTTGGCCTCACAATCATTAAATGACATATCTTGATATATGTATCTAGTTGAAGATTTAGTGAGATTCTTGATCGCTCCTAGGGCAATTGCCGTTTATTGCCCTAGGACCGGCCCTTGAACCAGTATTACATTAATACCCATTATTATTAAACTTTTAATATGGGATTAAGCAGGAAACAATCATCGTTCATGGCGAATGAATTCACAGATTCCTTTACAAATTTATTTTCCCAGAAATTAGAAAGCTCCTCTTCAAAAATGTGCTTCTAAGTTTCCTTCATCTGACGTTATTATTCAGCGAAAAGAAATCGAAGAAAACACTGCATCTCCGTATTATTTAGCTTTCAAACGTAATCTGTGTTGTGGTCAATCGAGAGAACGAAATTCTCTCTGTGCTTACAGTGCGGTAGGGTTTGCTTAAGTGCGAGGTTTGCGTTACGATTTGTTTAAACGCTTGGGATTCTTGGACTCAAAAAATTCTACTAATGCAAACTGTTGTTTAGTTGAAACTCAAACTTTACTGGTTGCATTATGCACTGTTGTGATCCATGGGGAAGGCCCAACTCGTCTCCCACATCTCCTGATACACTGTTCTTTCCTTTTCCTCTACATTGTTTATAAGACGCCGAATAAAAAGATGTATCTACATCTTGACACTCCAGAATGTATGACGATCTCCGTCGTCAAATCCGAGACCTGACCTTTTGCTCAATTACTTCCCAGCAAACCAACTTACATGGTTCTGGCGATTAAATGTGAGAGAAAAAAAGGTATACCTAGATTGTTTTATATTCTGAGCTCATTTTTACTTCCCAGTTTATCTTCACCACGCAGAAATTTAAAGGGTTTGAAAGATGATCCTATTCCGCCCCTTCGCTAATTGTAAAAGGCAAACCTACCCCTCGGCTACTATTCTTTTTTATGATCAATGAGTTAGAAGACGACTCACGAGTTTCTTTTTTGGTCATATCTATTCTGTTTCGACTTATGCACATAATGTTCACATTGTATTGGACTCAAATAAGACAGAACCATTGATAGCCCTGCAGTCACTTCATTCTCTCTAAAGTATTTTCATTTGCTTCTCAGTCGTCAGCATTGCTTCAATTATGTCATTATAAACAGCTAAGAAAGATTAATGTGGCTTATTAAAATGTAGATTCTAGGTAAAATTATATGCTGTTCAAAATATACGTTCCTACAATATTGTTGATATTAGAGCATTAGTAGAAAGATGTCAATGAAATATTATGGGATTATTATTTATCTGAAATTTCAAATGGATGTATGAAGAAAATAAAATTCTAATTACTGGGAAAAATTGTAAATAACATGAATGGTAGTTTTCAGTGTGTCAGAAATAAGCTTCTCAAATATACAATCGATTGAGGACACATCGCGCGTGTCTATAAATATGGTTCAGAACTTCTAAGCTGTGATACGAAGATATGTTTAGCGAATTATTTTGAATTACGGGGAATAGTAAAAATTCAGTTTTATGTATAAATTTCTCTCTTAGTGTAACTTCTGAATGATTTTTAACATATAGTTTATGTGTCTCTAATATCGTAGCGTTTTTAAATCTTTCCTGCCAATTATAATTATTTTAAACGTGAACGGAAAACTCAAGATTTCTTTGGATCTACTCTTGACGTTTGCCAAGTTGGATACCATAATAATAACATTTTATTATGATTCAAATACTTTACATTGTTATTTTGTAGTTATGGCTGATAGAAGGAAACTTCAAGGTTAGTAGCACTTGTCTTAAAGTCCATGTAGCATTAAATAGCGAATTAGTGAAAGTTGCTGGCGTGTACCTTTTAAGAATAAATTTTCCTAGAAACAGTCCAATAAAAGCACAAATCAGCATTAATTGTTTGAAAAAACTTCGGATGTAAAAATAAATTTTTATGATTATTCTTCATAGTCGAGAGCAGTGTTCCTTGAAAACACAAACATAAATTACTGATTCAAATAAATCTATTTTTCTGCAGAGGTTTTTTAAGGTATTTTAAATTAAGTTTTATGTAAAATGAATTCGCATGCGATATGAATGCTTTGTAGTATTTTACAAATTTCAGAAATTTATTTTTTATTGTTTTCATACTTTATGCATTTTTTTTTGTAATGAAAAAATACTATTGCACTTGGAACTTATACATTATGGTTTTTCTGTAAAATGTCATGCTTTTTAATGGGGTTGTTTTATATAAATTATTTTTTTCTTGTAGGAGAAATTGAGAGATGCCTGAAGAAAGTATCTGAAGGTGTTGAAACATTTGAGGATACTTGGCAAAAGGTAAATTGACAAAATGTATCAGTCAAATAACAATGTGCTCTGTTATCATAAATCTGTATGTGAAACATATTTCAACCATCTTTAAATTAGTGTGGGATTTTAGCATTATTGCTAATCAAAGCATTTTGCAAATAAAACTCAAAAGTTGTAATTTTAACATACATGTGCAATATTTTAAAAATATAAATATGTCAGAAGAACACATAAGAATAGTACAGTAACTATGCTAAATTACAAAACATTAATTGTAGTTGAAAAGAACTTGTATTTAATCGGACTATTCAGATTCATTAAAATTTCCCTCCCTTATCATACTTTAAATATTTGGCGAAAATTGTCTACGAGAGTTTAGATAAACCTCACATTAAATTCTTGTATAGTAATTTCAGAGAAATTGAGTTCTTAGTAAAATATTCACCCACTACAGTTTATCTGCTTTGTTTTCTCTTCTTCTTACTAACTTTCTTTTCTAAAACAGCTTGAATTCATTAAGTCATCAATTTTATTACTTTCAACCATTCATCTTCTTTTTCTGTC
>KK116288.1:105685-117713 GCA_000611955.2 Stegodyphus mimosarum
ACTATATCCTAAAACAAATAAAACTGAAATAATATATGAGATTGAAACTTTAGGAAAAAAATAAATACCTTGAAAAGAAATGCAGACATTTATATGATATGTGGCTCATATCATAATGCAATTTCTTGCTCTTAATATTGTCATTAATTAGATTTTGATGGTTATGAATTTCACTTCTTCACAATAAGAGCATCGGGGTACAGACCTTCAAGAAAAGAATTTTGCCATGTGGGTAAGGAGAAGTTAATTTGACTGTTTTCCAAAGATATTCCATTATTCCACAGTTGGTCTTTGGGGATTTTATATAACCACTATAAGTACCCACTGTTTTTGTTTCAGGAAATTCATTAAGCAGAGTTACTGATTGTAGACATGCATTATCATCATTTATAAAAAGAGGCATTGGTACTTTTCCTTTATCTGCCTGCAGTAAAAAAGAGCAAATATATGCTATAATAACACATAACTCATAAGACAATAGGAAAAATAAATTTTACAAGAGTTGTTGCTGATGTCAATTAGTGTTTATTTCAGGTGGAAAATGTTTGCCTAAAAAGGCAAAACATCTCAACAACCTAATCCCTGTCACTCTTGAAGATGCAAACGCCATTGCCAAATATAGATTTGAAGAGAAATATGTTAAGAAAGACTATCAGATATGCGAGATTTATTTAAACAGAGGAATTACAAAGACCATTACTAGATTGAGAACCAACCATTTTAGAGGAATGAAAATGGTACCAGATCATATATAATTTGTAGAAACTGCCCCGAAATGGAGCTTTCTCCAGAACACATCTTCACCTGTCTGGCAATACTTGCAGCTCTGCAAAGCTTGGGAGAATTTCCTTTCCAGGGAGAGCTGTATAGTGAAAAGATAGTGGAACTGGCAAAAGCAGCGATTTCCACGCATGGATCCAATTTGAAAGGTCATGACATATTCTCAAAGGACATGACACCATCCTACCGTTTACTTATTGCCTCTATAATAGAATCAAAATAGTTCCTCTTGTTTGCTTCTTTCTCCAAATAAATTCTGATAGATAAATAAATAAATAATAGGCTGGTAATAAATGAGTAAATAAAATAATAAATAAATAATGGCTGAGGGGAAAAAATGGGTTGCCAAAACATAATGAGATACGTTTGCCAGATTTGCAGGCAGATAAAGGAAAAGTAGCAAGACATCCAGATGCATCTCTAAAAAGCTTGTAGTAGTAGATTTTTAGAGTGAATCTTGATATCGCTGAATAGACAATAGAACCTCTGCTGAGTATATACTTGAGAAGTGATCATTGTTTTTTTTCATACCATCATGATACTACAGTAATTATCATATTGCATTGTTATTAAGGAGAAAATTTTATGTTTCTGTCTCTTTTGAGATGTAAACACATTTAGAATTAAATATTAAACTGAATCCTTTTGATGAAGAGAATATAAATGTATCATATGTCCCACTGTTACGTTATTTGCATCAGTTCAGGCTGTTTCTCTTTGTTGAGAAATCAGTTTATTGGCTTTCTGGTGTAAAAGTCTTATTTGCTAAGTTTGCTCTGATGTTAATTGTGGTTGCAAGCTTAGTACTCAGCTACTTCATAGGCTAGTAGCTGAGTAGCTGTAGCAACCATCACTTTGTGGCAGAAATTGAGTTTGAAAAGTAGTTTTTATTCTATGACCACATACCATCTGACCAAAATCTGAATTGGTGCTATCTTGAAATGTTAAGCTACCTTGCTATTTCTGGCAGTTGAAGATAATTATAAGATAGTTATGAAGATAATTTTCGGAACCAGAGTATTTTAGTTGCTATTTTTTAGTTTTATAATGTAGCATAATTTTAAATTCATCGCTTCTGAAACCATGTACTTTGAAGAACTTACAAGCTATTCATCTGTAAGAGTCAGGTTAAAAAATGCGTTTTTATCATTTAAGCCAGTCTTTCCCAAAGTGAGCGATAACGCCCCCTTGTGGGGGTTTGAGACCTAGAGGGGGGCCTTAAGAAGCCCAGAAAAAAATGGGCGTTGACGTGGGTTAGGGGGGCGATGGTAGATTTGTAATTTGATTTACTTTATATTTTAAATTTCACTAGAATTAAAACCTACCTACTACACAATAACGAATACTTAGTTTATATTTCTACCCTGTATGATGGAGTTTAAAAACTTAAAATACTTAACATAGATTTCGTAGGGTAGCCTGCATGCCGTATGCCCGTACGTTGTAAAATGACGAAAAGCATACAGCTGTGTAAATGCATGAATCGCCAAATGTGGCAAACATTCCAAGGGAAAAGACTAACTGCGGGAGCCGGTGCACTTATGATGTTGTGCTCCGTAGACGTACTGTCCGTTTTCGTTTGGAGAAATCTTCCAACGCTTTTGCGCATGCGTCAGGTCTGCTTCGAGTTCATCCAAATAGGGTTGAGACAAAAGAGAAATGTTTACTTAACATGCGTGCTTCTGAAAAACTGGTCTGAGAAAAAAGTCCATCTCAGCGTATCGCCCCTTTTCAGAATAGAATCGTCGACAGGTGGCGGTTTTGCAATACGAAAACGGACTGTATGTGGTAGCAATCGGCTGGTTCATCGATACTTGTCCCAACTTGCTTAGTACGATTGAGCGTCGAAAGAGATAAACAAGTTTGTGCGTGTTTGTCTTATTCCTGTCAGTGCTTGCTGTAATTAAATCCTATATAAAAACTCGTAATTTTTCTTATATTTTCATTAGTGGTTTCGTGCGCTATCTTTAAACGAGTATTTAGGTTCAACACTTTATTTACATATTTTTGAAAAAAAAAGTTATGTCACAAGCAAAAAAGAAGAAACCACAATACAGTGCAGAATGTATTAAATATGGATTCATAGAAAATTCGACAAACCCATTTTTGCCTTTGTGCCTTCTTTGTTCAAAAACATTTTCAAACGAAGCGATGAAGCCTTTAAGACTTCAAGATCATTTAAATAAAATGCATCCTGATAAGAAGGACAAAAATGTAGCCTATTTTCAAGATCTGGAAAAGAAGCATAATGCTCAGCCAAGTGTATCGAAACTTTTTTCGATGGCTGCTAAGCAAGACAATGACGGACTTCGAGCTTCATACAATATCTCTCTGTTAATTGCTCAAACAGGTAAATCGCACACCATCGGAGAAACGTTAATTTAACCGGCGATAAAAGAAGTTATAACTACTTGGCTCCATAAATCGGCGGCAGATATAATTCGAAAAGTTCCTTTGAGCAATAATTCTGTGCAAAGACGAATTGATGAAATGGCTGAAAACATTGAAGAGTCATTGTGCAATCATCTGAAGACTAGTCAATTTTCAATTTACTTGGATGAGTCCACTTTACCAACTAATGAAGCATTGTTGTTGTCTTACGTGAGGTTCATTAAAGATGAAAAAATATGTCAAGAACTTTTATTTGCTAGAAATTTAGAGACAGACACAAAAGGAGAAACCATATTTAAAACACTGGAAAAGTTTTGTGAAGAAAAAGGAATTCCCTTGAAGAGTATTATATCAGCTGCTACAGATGGTACTCCAGCTATGACAGGGTCTCAAAAAGGCTTCATGTCCTAAAACGAAATTCCCGATGTGATTGCTGTACATTGCGTTATATATCGACAGCATTTAGTTGCTAGAAATTTAAGTGAATGACTGTTTCAATCATTGCAACATGTCATCACAGCAGTCAATAAAATCCGAAACAACTCTTTAAATGACAGATTATTTAATCAGCTTTGTGTTGCTAATGATGAAGATTTCAACAGAGATTGATCTTTCACACGGAAGTGCGTTGGCTATCAAAGGAAATTGTCTGACTCGTTTTACAATCTATTTGACTCTGTCATATTTGGAAAACAAAGACACAGCATTGCACGAAAACCTCATCACATCAAAGAATGATATCGCATACCTGACAGACCTTTATACATTGTTTAATGATATGAATCTCCAACTTCAAGGCGATGATTTGAACTTAATAAAAGCAAAAAATATCGTCGCTGCTTTCGTAGCCAAGCTGCTCTTATACAAGAAGAATATCGGCAGACATGAGTTCCATAATTTTCCCAATTTATCAGTAACCTGCAACAATGACGATTTGCTCGTCAACTTCTTCACAGTGACACACACTTCTTCTTCTTCATTAAAAAATCTTCACAGTGATTTCATTGAAACACTCCAGGACATTTTGAAATTGGAAATACCAGACTGGGTGTTAGATCCTTTTTCAAAAGTCAACATAGCAATATCTCCCCAGCTGGAAGAAGAACTAATAGAACTGACAACGAACGAGGAAATAAAAAGCAAATTTAAAAATGGCTACCAACAATTTTGGCTGCGAAAGTCAATTCCGCAGTTGTACTCTGGATTGTGGTTGATCGTTCAACAATTTTTGATATCATTCCCATCATCATATTTGTGTGAACATGGATTTAGCGCTGTGACAATGCTGCTTAGTAAAAAGAGAAATCATTTGCAAGTTACCAAACGCGGCGACTTACGACTGTTTTTGAGTAAAATCGAACCTGATATCAACAAACTTGTTAAAAATCATCAAATTCATCCATCCCATTAGATTAGTTTAAAAACTAAAATTGATTACCTATCTATATTGTTTCTTTTAATTTGATTAAAATATTTTATTAATATTATAAAGTTGCGTTTTAATTGCTCTCACTGGTAAAAATTTCTAGTTTAGAATGTAAAATGTAAACACCAGAACCGACTAATATAGCACACTATAACTAAATTAATTAAAATAATGAAATTGTGGTTTTTAAGTTTTAGGAGTGTATAAAAAATGGAGGGCGATGAAAAATAATTGATTTTCAAAGGGGGCGGTAGAAGAAATAAGTTTGAGAAACACTGATTTAAGCCATATGCAGATTTTTAAATACATTATTATTAACATCATAAGCATTTTGAAAGCTCTGAAATTCTCAACATTTGAGCACATATTCTTGAAGCTGTTAAGTATATGTATGATTACCTGTTGTTATTTATTATAAATTAATTTTTCTGGGTAACATGACCATTTTTGTTCATTCAGAAGCTTTCTTGGCACTCTGGCAGTTATTTTCTGTATTTATCTAGTTATCATCCTAATGAATAGATTGTCATGAAAATGAACAAAGTAAATAATTATATAAATTTAATTAACAAAGACGAAGTAAACACTGTTTCCCATAACCCAATCCAAAAAGCTTGGTTGCTCAGAAAGTTAATTGGTATTCACGTATTAATTCAACCACCTTAGTAGAATTTGCCAAATTTTTAAAATGTGCCATTCTGACAGCCAGGCGGATAACAGTTCTTCAGTCAAGCAATTTTTCTTTGTATTCCAAGTTCCAACAGTTTTTATAAACAAACTGGGATATTTTTACCTTAAACTTAGTTTTAAAACATGAGCTTGTAGAACTTGTTAGCGATTGAAGGAACTGTGGTAAAACTTCTGCAAGTATACAGAATTTTGCTGAAAATTCTCAAAAAGAAACAATGAGGAAATGGTTTTCTAGATAGCCATTGTTGCCGAAGATTACATGAAACTGAGTTTTCACTATTTTCCGATTTTTTAAAGCAAAAATAGATTGGTGTATTATTCGGAAGAAGAATAATGCAAAAAAGTTACAGAAAGATTTGAAGAATGTACGTTTTTTTTTATCACATAATCCTTATTTAATAATCTAAATTTGTATTGTAATTTGTATTTGTAATAAAAATTGCTAAAAATTTGTATTTAAATAAAAATTTAAAAAGTATATTTTCTTTTCATATGTTGATAAGGTTTACTAATTTACGACAGATATCAATAGTTTGGGAATCTCTCTTAAGAAAAAAAAAAAAAAAAAAGCTGTGAAAACCACGAACTTGCATCTGATAAGTAACATTTACCTTTTCATCTGTAAAAATTGTCATATTGCGCCAAGGTGGTTGTATTCTTATGTAAGAAATAGTTAATTTTTATGTGGTTTATAATGTACTTTATAATGTACTATGCCCAATAAATAGAAAACATTTTATTCTGTAGGTTTATAGTGCAACAAATGCAAATCAAAAAGAAAAATATGAAGCTGATCTCAAGAAGGAAATTAAGAAACTTCAGGTGAAAGGCTTTATTTTCTCCAATTTTTATGCAATAAAGTGACAAAAATGATATTTTGAATGAAATGATAATCTAAAATTATGATGTGAGAATTTTATATGTGAATACAGAATTTTTTTTCAACTGTGAAAAACTAAATTTCAGACTTAACTGCAATTTTTCAAAATACTGTCTATTAAAAAATGAGAATTAGGCTTTTAAAAAAGTTAATGTAATTTCATGACAAAGTGAGTTTTGGGATTCATTTTCGGCTTCTTCAGAGGTGTTTCAAAAATGGCATCTGAGTCAAGTAATCAATAATAATAAAATTCAAAATTGTACCTGCTAAGTGTATGGAGTTATTATATCAATCCTGTAATCTATGATTTTTTTTTTTAATGAGAAATCTTGCAAAAATACAAATATTTCAGTACTGTTATGAGTTATCTCAGGACTGGATCCAGAAATGTATGTATACATGTATATATGTAAACATGAATGTATGTGTGTGTATACATATACACATATACATGCACATACACACATGCATATATTCATACATTTTTTAATCCAGTCCCGCTAACAGAACAATACCAATATTTCATATGTTTGATTGTAGTTTTTAAAATTTCTGCAAGGTCCTTTTATTTGTTTCATCTGATTCAGTGTGTTTTAGATATGTGATGAGCTGGTTATTTAGTAATGATGAGCTATTTATGAGTATTTATGTGATGAGCTGGTTGTTTAGTAGCTGGTTGCTTGTTACACTACAAATCCAAATGAAGTTAGAGTGTTTTTGACTAACGACAATATTAATGATCACAGCATTTCAGTATGAAGCTGAAATATTTAATATATAATTTAATTAATTGATTTAAAAATATTATTGCACACACACACACACACAGACACACACACACACACACACACAAAAGCACACACGCACAAACACACAAACGCACAAACACTCAAACACATGATGAAAAGACGTAGCAGTGTTGTTTGGCATAGGACGTAGACTCATATTGATGAGAAAGAACACTGATTGTGTAGAATACTGAAAAAGCCGATCCACAAAGAATAGGAAATTTGGCAGTCAGTTTAATTGCACTTTTATTTAAATTCACATTTATAGCCACAGTTCACTTGGCACTCTAATCGTGCTTATTTCAGAACACTTACATTTTTTAATACAAATGCGACAGGAACAGAGTACAATGAAATAATGTCTAAGCAGCAACAGAGTTATAATCAGTCAGCATTTACCTAGTATGGCAGTTTACCAAAGAGAAAGGTTTTGCTTTGCTAAGGTTTCCGAAATAACTACATCATCAGTGTTACCCAAGCTTTGTATGACATAGATTAATCTAGAAATGACGGAGTCCAGAAATGTTATTATTATTTTTAGAATTAAGAGGAAATAACCAAATTAAAAATAGAGAATTAAGAGGCTATTATTAAATTAAATTTTAAAGCTGATTTACATTACATATGTCTTATCTTACATATGTCTATATATATATATGACTGTATAAGTAGAAAATGGTTAAAAACTGTAAAACAATTTAGACTTTTTGGACAAGTCTAATATTTCAACAAAGAATCCCAAAGCTGTGCCTATTTATGAAAATTTGAATATTTTGTTAGAGAAATGATCACTGTTGATAAAAATTTGTTTTTTAGAGATTATGTTGGGATGGGTGTAGTCAGCATTCCCTGAATGTTATCAAAGCCAGGGTGTGTTTTCCCAGAGCAGGTGTGGTATTACTTCTGAAAGGGATAGAATCGTAGTTAAGAATTCAGTGGGACCATTTCGTGTGGGGTTATAGCTAACTTTCCAAGTGGACAGTTATCTCTAAATACTTTGTATTTTGAAGATGCACTGTTTTTGAAAATTATCTTGATGGATATTTATACTTCTTTAATAAGAATTACTTTGAAAGTGAGAAATGGCATGTACTTGTTGAATGTCATAATGCTCTAAAATTTGAAATTTTACCTTAAAATATAGACTGAATAAATGGATTATTGTTGCTAACAAAAAAGGGAATTTAGTTAAGAGTTCTATGAAGTTAAATTCTGATATCACTACTGAAGTATGTGAATTTCTATATTCTAAATTTCAAGTGTGTCTATCTGAAACACAGTTAAAGAATGGTTTAAGTTAAAATGAGTACATAATAAAATAATGTGAAATTTATTGTGCATCTTAATTTTAAATTACTTTTGTTCCTTATCACCTGTATCTAATTTAATTTAGAGGTCAACTCTTAGTTTAATTTAAAGATCAACTCTTGGTTTATACTTGATACATCGTGTATTTCTGAATGTGTTTATTAAGGAAGTAAATTAAAATTGTATTTTTAAACCTTTAATTAAAATTTTATTTAAAGTATTGTCTTAAAATAAAAAAGATCAATTCCTTAAGCTATTTAATTTGTTATGAACTATAGTTTATTCCAAAAAATTCAGCTTTTGTTAAACTTGATATTCTTTTTAATTGCTGGTTTTTCCCCTGTGACATAATTATGGTTTGGTTTGGTTTATGTGATTATGGCAAAGCCTCGGGCTGTCTGTGCAAGGGGGATGCCTTCATGGAGGACTTTCTAAGGGAAACTGGCTCGTGTACATGGGGGAAAGCTATGAAAACACGCATGCAGCCTGCCCATTTGCGAGATTTGAACCTCAGGCTGAACTACCAGTGTTTAAGCGACTTTACCGCTTGGCTGCTGGTGGGCTCAACATAATTATGAATAAGTTCTGTCATGAACGCATCCTTCTCTTATGCAGATTGCTTTCACATGCTTTGCCTTAATTGATTGATTAGCTAACTAGTAAAAAAGAATGGATTGAAGTAAAATAATTTTATGTGGTTGGAATTTTCTTATAATAGAATTTGATATTATATATTCATATATCATGTTATCCTTTTATACAATTGATTTTTACCTTTTTAATGAATGTATATTTTTAATGTAGAGGTTACGAGACCAAATCAAGACTTGGTTGACATCTAGTGATATAAAAGATAAAAGAACTTTGCAAGAAGCTAGGAAGTTAATAGAAACTGTAAGTCGACCTTTCTTTTCTTTAGGTTGTATTTTCTAAGGTTTCAGATTATTCTTATTTTTCAAAAAGCGATTTTGTGATAGTCTTAAAATTATATTCTATTTATAATAAAATTTTCTTGTTGCTGATTAGCAAAATAAGTTATCAGTAACAAAAATGTTTGGCAGAAATTTTCAAATTCTATAAAAATTATGTCTCCAAATTCTTCTGAAGAAAATTAATTGTAGTGTTATGAGCCAAATATTGATGATGATCTATAAAAATCACTTTTGGTTCTTTATCCTTTTTTTTTTAAAATTTATCTTGATTGTTATATTTTCCAGTGTTTATTTTCTTTTGCAATATTTTTTTTACTGTTTTAATATGTATTTTCTAGCAGATTTTTTGAATTTTATATTCTCTCCTTTACTTTAACATGTTTACATATCTTGGTGTAAACATTACTTTATCTGAATATTCAACCAGAGCCTGTTTTCTTTCAGCAAATGGAAAGGTTCAAAGTTGTTGAAAGAGAGACGAAGACCAAAGCATATTCAAAAGAAGGCTTAGGTGCAGCGCAAAAACTTGATCCTGCCCAAAAAGAAAAAGATGAAATTACATCGTGGCTTACTGTAAGAATTTTTTTCTTTTGTAGATCTAATATTTTTAACAATGCTAATATTCCATTAATTTTGTAATAATTAATTTTATTATCTCTGAAATAGCCATACATTTTTCATTTATCTACCTATTTCAGAAAATGATTGATTAATTAAAATATTATTCTCAAAATCTTAGATATATTAGGAAAGATTAATTCTCCACTAGTAATTATAGGCGACATTGTTAAAAACTTATAAGATTTCAATAGTGAAGAAGTATGAGGAGCATCCAAAAAATAAGTTTCTTTAGGACCATCTACAAAAAGTTAATGTAATTTCATGGAAAGATTTATTGCAACATAAATAGCATTTGCTTAATTGCTTGTCAAACATAATCAATATTGGAATTAAAATGTTTGTCATACCATGAGACCAACCATTGAATCCCCATGCCAGTGAATTCCACAGCTTGGCCTGTATATGACATCCATCTCCTTCTGTATGCCTTTGAAAATGTTGACCAGGCAGGAATTACTTGAGAAATATAAGAAAAAATGGAGATTAGCAGGAATAAGAATGGGACTGTATGGATACAGGATTGCCTCCCAGCAGACTTTCTTAAAATAATTTGTGGTGTGATAAGGTATTAGTTTAAGTGTTATGCATCAAAACAATGTGGGTGTTGAGTGCACCACGTTGTTTAAATAGCCCATTCCAGTTTTCACAAAAATTTTTTTATAATGGTCAGTATTCACTTTATCACATATACTCTGGGGCAAAATGAGCTGGTTTGCCCTTTCTATCATTATGCACGTTACTTTGTGTGCTGACATAATCTGCTTGAATTTCGTCTTTGTCTGATATCCTATGTGGCACAAGTACATTGTTCGCTACTTGCATTCTAGGGTCTGTCTTTTACCATTAGGAAGATTCAGTCCAGAAATTCATCACTGTTATTACAGTACCAGTGCAGAAATCTCAATGTTGAGCTCGTGCACTTTGCTTTTTGTTTCGATGGCAATTGCTTCGCCATCCATGCTGTGCATAAATTCAAAAAAAAAAAAAAAAAACTGGTGCCTTATGATAATTTTATTGAACAAAAATGGGAAATTTGAAGAAAATGGCTGCAAAATTCCATAAACGGAAGAGAAATTCTCTAAAATAGCCTGCTGCACTTGTTGCATAATATCATCCATAATGGCTGATGACCACTAACTATACTCATGCTCATTTTATTGAGCTTCTGAAAATTGACTACACCAGCAATGCAGCATCTGCTTTTAATGATGCCTGGCTTTATGGAGTAGAACACAAATTCTCAACCAGGAGCATAGCTTCAGAGATCTGCCTAATATTTAACTGTTAAATATTTAGTTTTTAGTTTCTGAATATAAAAAACTAGTTTTATTCATCAACATTTTGTATAATTTTTCTTGTTTAATTTTTAAAACCTGTTAAAAATAATCTAAACCTAAATAAATGTGTATATGTATTTTTCAAGTTATGGGAAGGATGGGGGAATGATCTTCTAGCAATGGTAAAAGGGGTGCAGGGGGGCAATATGGTTGAGAACCACTGCACTGGATGGATCTAATGATGAATTTTAATTGATGCCATGCTGTTTGCAATAAAAATCTGAATTGCGGACTGAACTTTGCATCAGTAAGGGATGTTATAAAAGCTGTTATAGCGATGCTACTGTGAACATTGGGAAATGCCGTTTGGTGCACATGATTGCCACAGCTTGAATCTGCCATGCAATGCATTATCCTTCCTCAGTACCATAATCTCTGGATGTGAGAAAACTTTACTTTCTGGATGTTCCTTATTCATGTACAGTGTTATAACACAGATTATGGACAATTAAAAGATTCTGCTTGCATTGATCAGTACAGATAAGGAAGACAGAAATTTGATTAGTTACCTGATTTTCAACAAAATATGGATTTTATATTTTGTGTTATATATAAGTTCTTAAGAAACCAACTATGTATGTTATTAAATTCAAAGGTGCATTGGGTACTTTTACTTATTTCTTACCTGCCAACACATTGTGAGTAATCTGTTGGTACGTATTGACAATAAAATCTGGTTTTTTGATTTCTGATGGATATTGTTTAGCAATCACATTCATAATCACATTCAACGGATTATTATTCTGTGCTGCTGTATGAACTCTGATAAATAAGATGTAATGATGAACTGTACCATGTTGCTATTTATTCCTTTGATCCCCTACATGCATTCAATTATTTGCACATAGCCACCAAACTCAAGATTAAGATTAATA
>KK116288.1:117759-167105 GCA_000611955.2 Stegodyphus mimosarum
GAGCAATCTCCATTCTTCCTTAGCTTTTCTGAAAGAGAAAACATTGAAAAAAAAAGTGCAAACAAAAATCTAAGTTTTGCAGAACAATTCAGAATGACTTTTAGGGCTGCTGAATGCTCATTAGAGTCTAAATTCATTGATGGTATTTTTAATGATGTATCAGCAAGTGCTGAGGGTTGTTTTGGAAATTAATTTGATTGATTTCCAGAACAACAGAGAGTGATTAATGTTTATAAGCATATTTGTTTCTTTTTTAAATGTGTTTATTTAAGTAGTTATTTTATTTTAGGCTTGCATAGAAAGTTTAAATATCCAAGTTGATAAATTTGAATCTGAAATGGATACTATAAATTTTAGTTTAAAGAAGAAAAAAAATGATAAAGAAGTGAGTAATTTTTTTTAAAATTTAAATTATTTTAAAACTTGTGTAAAATTTTATTTGATATTTATCAAATGAGTTTATAATTTCTTACAGTGTTATGTATTTTAAGTAGTATTTTACTTAATTACAGATTCCATTTGAATAAATTATGTCCTAGATGTACTTATTTTGAAAATCTGAGAATCTTGATAATTTTGCAAAAGTTGTTTTTTTATAATTATTAATCTTTAGTTGACGTTTCTTCTAATTCAAAAAAGGATTTTGAAAATGATTTTTGAATTCCAAAAATAATAATGAATTCAAGAAAATTTGAAACGTTTCATTAAATGTCATTCTTTATTATAATTGAATTTACTACTTGGTGCATTTTAGAGCTTTATCTAAAGGTCAAAATTTTATCAGACTGGGACTGTGTACTAATTAGAATATGGGAAAAAGATTTGTGTGAGGGTAAACGTTATTTCAAGAGTCACCAATAAAAGGTAGTATGGTTGCTGTGTAGAAAAATTTAGCTTTGAAATAAAAAAGAAAAAAAAAAGTAAATATAATTAAAAAATGTTGAAGTTAATTTTGTTACATAAACAAGTTTTATAAAAATTAGTAAGTTAAAGGGGTAACCATTTTTAAAGGAATTCTTTGGTGTAGGTCGTGTTCAACAATGGAATTTGTCCTAAGAAACATTGCTTGTGGTTTGAGTTAAGCTATCTTTAATGCTGAAAGATTGAAAGCACTGGCATAGTATATAAGGTTAAACTCAAACTGACTTTGTCTAATCTTCAAGCCTGATGGATGAATTTCATCTGGCATCTGCATACACTAACATGCTCATTTATCAAGTGACCACTGCACCAAGTAGTAACCATAATAATGAAACTAATTACTGTTTTGAGTCATGAAAATATTGCTTTTAAGTTATTAATTAATGTTTTTTCATTCTATGTAGTTGTGCAGGAAATAGAATTTATTTAATTTCCGGGCAGTCTTTGTCTTTCATTTTTATGTGAAGGCATGGGAACATCAACTTGATGATTAACACCAGCTTTGTTCCAAAAGTCATTACTAGAGGCACATTAACCTGAAATTCCACTAGTAATGACTTTTGGAATTAATTTTTTTTGAGGGGTAAATGTTTCCACAGTGCCCTAATTAATTCACAGTCCAATTTTCATATAATTCCAACTCTTAATCAACAAAGTTATGAAATGTGCAAGTTTCAGAAATTTATTTTATGGCCATGTTGTATTTTATTAAAATAGTGAAACTCCTGTTGATGTTTCTGAATTCATGAAAAAGTGCTAAGAAAGTTATAGTGTTGATTTCTGATAATTTAAGTTTCATGTGCAGATGACATTATTAATTTCTACAAAAATATTATATTCTTTAGTTAATATTTACTATACATTTACATAAATTTAACATTAAGTTAAAATTTTGTTTTATTGATTAATTACTTAATATTTGTTGTAATGAAAGTTTTCTTCCAAAAAACATTCCTAATGAAGTTAGGGGAAAAAAAAAAGGCATGAAAGTAGTACCTTTAGTGTACATCACTACCTAAATCTATGATTTTCTGCCAACATTTTGGTAGTCTTTTAAACTCTTCGGTCCAGAAACTTGGTGGTCACGAGTCCAAAAACAGATCAACCTCATTTCGGACGTCCTGTGCAGAACAGAACATAGTACCAGCAAGCTGAAAAAAGTTAGAAATCCGAAGGAGCGATGTCAGGGCTATATTTTGGATGTGTCAAAATATCCCATTCTGTACAGAATCAAGCTGGAGGATGTAGACACATGTGGTCTTGAATTATCTTCATGGAACATTACCTTTTTGCCCCAGAACTCAGTTTGATGTTTTTTCTTGATAGCAGCGTCAACACAGACTAACATCTCACTGTACACCTTTTTCAGACACTCTTTATGGATAATACCACGACAATCCCACAAGATACAAAGCATGATATTTTTGTTAGTCAAATTGCACTTTGCGACACTGCTGATGGGCTCACTGGGTACAGACCAACCCCCCCTTTGGTCTGCGTTATTGAAGTAAATCCACTTTTCATTGCCAGTGACAATCCGGTCCAGAATTTCATCCTTGCATTAACAGAGCAGATTACTGCAGGCCCAAACACATCTGTACTTATCTGCTTGCATCAGCTGATGCGACACCCAGTGATTTAACTTATACGCAAGTTTATGCGATGCATAGCACGAGTAATGAACATGGGTGTAACTTCTTAGCAGTCTCTTGAGTGGTTGCATGCTGATCTTGTCGACAAGTTCGCACAGGTGGACTTCATAAACATTAGTAGACCGGCCTGAGCACTTTGCTCTCTGAATGTCATAATTCTTGTTGTTGTACTTTCGGTACCAAACTTTCACAGTGTCATATGATACAACATTAGTACCTAAAGCTGTACACATGATTTGATGACATTCTGTAACTGACTTTTTGCAACAGAGCTCAAAGTAAATGATGATTCTAATCTGGCCACGTGATAGTTTCACTTCAGATTACCTTGTACTTTAAGATAACAATACGTTTTTTTACTAATTTCACAACACAGTGTTCTAAAGCAAATCTATTTCATTCAGATACCAAAAATTGTTTGGCAAAATATGATTAAACACAGCAATACAAACTGTTTACACAGACGATATTTGCGGTGGCGGAAAATTTTCATTAAAATCTGATATTTTAGCATATTTGTTTTTACACGAGTACATATTTATTTCTATTTTTATTCTATTTTTTCTTCAATATGTTATTGCTTTAAAAGTGTGGCTTTATTAAAAAATTATTCTTTCATTCTTCATTTCTATATATCCAAACATATATATGTTTTCATGCCTATGTGTACATGTATAAATACAATCTTCCAGAAATTAGATCGTTTAGATGAATTGAAGATTAGACATGGGAAACATAAATATCATATCAATCAGCTTGAAGCACTGCTTAGGATGTTGGACAATGGCACCGTTGAAGTGGATCAAATAAAAAAAATTAAAGATGATGTTGAGTATTATAGAGACTGTTCTCAAGATCCTGATTTTCAAGAAAATGAATTTATATACGATGATCTAAAATTAGAGGATTTGGAAGATTATTTAGCGAAACAGCAAGCAGCCTGTAAGTTTCTTTGGAAAATTTGGATTATTTTTATCATACTTTTCAATGTAAAATTCAGATTTTTAAACTGGAATTTTGTATATTGCAAAACCTAAAAAATAACTTTATCTACAGAAAAATTAATTTTGTAGCAGTAAATGTTTCTCATATTCCAGCGTATAACGCACACCAATGTATAATGTGCACCTATAGTTTCAAACTGCATTTATTAATTTTTAGGTATATTTGCCATGTAATACGCATCCTTTTCTTAATGAAGAAACCTGAAAGGTACATGCATGATGCTTTCATTTTTTGAAGTCATTCATTTGAAGACTTTTTCTCCAGGTGTTCGAAAAATAGTATACTGTATTGACAAGCAATAAGGGGAACAATACGTGTATGTGGGTAAGTGCTTAAGGGAGTAAGTATTTCTGCAAAGAGGGTGGGGTATTCAGTGCAAGTGGGCACAAGAATATTATTGTAGGGTTTTGAAAAAAGGGAGACAGAATTTGGGGTAAGAATGCCCTTCTGAACCGAATAAACTTGCGGAGTTAAGAGTCAGATGTTTCCTCTTTCTGTATTCATTTGAAGCTGTGATTTTGCAAATGAACATTGAAGGGTTTAATAAATAGCATTTGCTTTATTTGAAATACAGTTGACTGAGTGTTCTTTTTAGTTTTAAATATGGCTCCTGCCAAACAAAACAACACAATGCTGATTTCAAATGCAAAGCCATTTAGTTTGTGTAAGAAAATGGAAATTGTACTGAAGCAAGGTGTTTGGTGTTGGTGAAAGATGTAACAGGTTATGACTATTTATTTATGGATCAGAGGGACAATGATGGTGAATATGAAACAGCATTAGATGATGCGCCTGAAGATATAATGGTAGATGAACATGATTTCATGTTACCTGATAATGAATAATTTTAGATTCATAAGGTCATTTCTTTTGAATAAACAGGCTTTAGGTGCATGTAATGTATGTTAAAATTAAATTTTTGTTTTCCATATTTTTAATCTCTCATTTTCTTATAGCCGGCGTATAATACACATCTGTAAATTCCAAATCTATTTTTTGTATTAAATGTGCATGTTACACGCCAGAATATACAGTACATAGTACTTAAACTTTTTATAATACTACTCACTGAAATAAGTTGTATAGCATTTTATGTGAATTTTAGTATTGAAAATGTCACACATAATCGAAATTTTTTTAACTACAGATCAGCAAACACAACTTGATCTTAAAAATTCATCAAATGACGAAGAAAACTCTGCAGTTCTCTCCAATACTCCAACGTCCACTAGTTCAAATTCTCCAAGTCATAGTCCTTGTTTAGAGAATCATTCCTCTGCAGAAGTGAGCATATATTTTAATAATTTGAAAATTTTCTGATAATCCGTGGGAAAGTATCTTTTATTAGCTTCTTATTATTTACTTCGATTTTTCATGTCATAGATAATCTTCTTTTTGTCCAATGTAGATCTCAATTCCAGTTACAAAATCTCTAAATTTTTCTGAATCAAACTCAATGAATGTAGGTAGATCATCTTCTCCCACCAATGTTAATAGGTGAGTATTTTAAAGTGTAGTTTTTTATAATATACATGCCAATATAAATTTATATTTTTTATTACTATATGATATTTTATATCCAATACCCCGAAAAGGAAGAAAACAAATTTGTTACCATTGATCATGAAAAAGTTATAATGAATCACAGAATTTCATTGATAGTAGAAAAATGCAATCTTACGTAATATTATTAGTTTTAGAATCCTATTAAATATTGTAAGTCAACAAGAGCTAAGAATTCAAATCTTTGTTACTAAGGCAGAAGGCTTTCAAATTCTTTATTTCTTAGACATCGAGTATTGAATAGTAAAGTTTTTTTTTTTAAAAATCGAATAGCAGGCACTTGCCTTTTTTCAGCATTGGGCACTCTTAAAGCCAGAAGTGGTGTCCATTTTATTGTGGAGGCACCTAATAGGTGGCTGCCTTTACCTCCTGCAGAGTTGCCAGCTCTCCCTATTTAAGCGGGAGACTCCTGATTTCTGACCATTCTCCTGCCAACCTGATTTACAATACGTTTCTCCCAACTTCCTCTTATTCTTAAAATTTCTCACAGTTTTTACGTATCTTGGCTTAATACTTTGTTATTTGTATCCCCCAAAAAGTTATTTGGGGTGTCTGAAAGCACCTGTTTTTTCTCTAGACTACATAGAAAACCAAAATAGTTTCATCAGTGAGAAATTGTAAGTTTTCGTGTAAAATCACATTTCTGCTTTGTGAGTGAGAACATGTGTCCGAAAACATAATGTTTCATTTCTCCAATGAGCATCGAGGGCCATTGCATGTCATCTGGCACATGTTAGCCAATGAGCAAAAGCAAGATCGAGGTTGTTATTTCATTCATCTTGTCGCTGATCTGTGTGAAGGTACGTGCTTTCAAGAAATAGTTATTAGTTATGTCTGCGAAAAAGGTAAAAGACTCAGGTACTTTTAAAAAATCGTACACAGATTACTTTTGTTCTAATATATCCTTAAGGAAAAAACTTTGTTCTAATATTTCCTTAAGGAAGTGCAACACATTTACAACGTATACCATTTGTCATTGTGATTTTTCGATTTCGCACGGTGGAAGGACCGATGTTCTCAAACACGTTCATACACAAGGACAAGGTGAGTTAGTTCTATTGAAAAACACAGAAAGTTACTTTTTTCTATGGAAATAAAGGACCAAAAAGTTAGTAATACAGAATGCACTGTTTGCAGTTAAGTATTAGTAACTGAACTTTCAGATATTAATTAGTGACGATTTGAAATTAATTCATTATTAAAAAATATATTTTTATCATTTAAAAATCTTTTTCTGTTAAAATTAAATCTCCCAATTTCTAAAAAATTTCTCCCGATTTTTGAGTGTCGTAGGTAAACAAGTATGTTCCTGTGAGGGGACACACAATTTACGTCCTTCGGTATTGTAGTCAGCTCCCCTAACCACTATACCATCTGGGTGGCTAAATAAATGTTCTTCTACACTGCTGGCCACCATAAATGCAACACCTTGTAGGAAGCATGCAAATAACATGAAATTTAGAACATTCATTAGCAGAGGTGAGATATGCAAATGATTACAATTTCAGTGCAGACGCACATCACACGTGCCTGTGGTGCCACTTCAAAGTGCTATTTAAGGCTTGGTGTTTTCGACAATTTCAAGTTCAGCAATTGTGTTTTTCTCATGTTTTTTTTTTTAAAAAAAGATCAATTATGCCTCGTAGTAAACAGCGATCATCGTTTGATCAAGTATCTGAGTTCGACAGAGGAAGGATAGTGGCCTACCGAGAGTGTGGATTATCTTTCAGGGAAATCGGTAGTCGTGTTGGACGAAACCAAACAACTTTAATGTGGATATGTGACCGTTGGATGCAGGAGGGTACGACGGACCGGCATGTTCGATCGCATCCACCTCAGTGCACCACTTCACGTGCTGACAGGGACATTGTGCGCATAGTACAGACGGATCGCTGAGTAACATCGTGAACCATAGCACAGCACATTCGGTCCGTAATGCATCATTCAGTGTCTGCACGTACCATTCAACGCCGTTTACAGCAGAGTGGTCTGTCCGCAAAACGTCCATTGCTTCGTCTACGCTTGACGCAGAACCACAGACGTCTCCGCCGCCAATGATGTGATGAAAGAAGGATGTGGACATCAGAATGGAATGAAATTGTCTTTATTG
This sequence comes from Stegodyphus mimosarum, assembly GCA_000611955.2. Taxonomy (NCBI): domain Eukaryota; kingdom Metazoa; phylum Arthropoda; class Arachnida; order Araneae; family Eresidae; genus Stegodyphus; species Stegodyphus mimosarum. The sequence continues at coordinate 125,011 of KK116288.1, forward strand.
ATGAGTCACGCTTCTGTCTGCAATACCACGATGGTCGGATTCAAGTCTGGAGACACCACGGAGAGAGGATGCTGAACAGCTGCATTATGCACCGGCACACTGGTCCTGCATCGGGTATTATTGTATGGGGCGGTATTCGATATCACTCTTGCACGCCTCTAGTACACATTGCTGGTATTTTAAACAGCCAGCGCTACATCTCCGAGGTGTTGGAGCCAGTTGTCCTTCCTCACCTTCAGGGCTTGCCCACAGCCATATTTCAACAGGATAATGCGCGACTACATGTGGCACACATTGTCCGAGGGTTCTTCGTGAATCGCCAGATTGAATTGCTTCTCTGGCCGGCTCGCTCTCTGGATCTTTCGGCGATAGAAAACATGTGGTCCATGGTTGCTGAACGACTGACCCAGATTACATCCCAAGCTGCCACACCAGATGAACTTTGGCAACGTGTGGAAGCTGTTTGGTCTGCTGTATCCCAAGAATACATCCAAAGTCTCTTTAAATCAATGCCAAGGCATGTGGCAGTGGTGATCTCCAACAATGGCGGCTACTCTGGCTACTGATTCTGGAAGGAACCACACTTCACAGAAGTCTATAAATTTAATCATTTGATACTTGGTCATTAAGTTATCTACTAAATAAATTTTGTTGTGATATCTCTTGTCTTTCTTAGTTGCAGTTTGGGTGGCCAGCAGTGTATTTACCAAGAAGTATGTAGTTGAATATTTTTTTTTCAAAATAGCTGGGTGTTTTATTTAATAGCCATCAGCCTTGCATCACTACAAGGGCTGGAATGGCCATTTCATTATAGAAGCACCTAATAGGTGGCCACTGTTGCCTCCTATGAAGGAACAGCCAATTACAACCATGCCTTCTCCAAGATTCAACCCACCCCTCTCCCGATCCATTAAACTGAACTTGAACATGCACACATCACAACATTTATTTTTCCACATCTTCCAAATTCCAAATAAAGTCTCATTTCAAATGTGCGTTGTCAGTTGTCATCATTTGGAAAAGGGTGCACGCAAAAAAGAAACATTAATGCTTTCACAGTTAATCAATGAAAGTCATTAGTCTGCATCAAATGATAAACTGCTTGTAATTGATCTGGTAAAAAATTATTCTGTAGGAAACAAAATATAAATTTTGTATCTTGTTGAAAATATGCTGAAGCCTGCAAAGTGAATAGCTTTATGATTCATTTGCCTGTGAGATATCTGCACTTTTGTAGACCTTCCTCCTCTTAACATTATTCACCTTTCAGTGGATCAACTGTTTGGGAGTTGACTGTACATAGTATGTTTTAGTTAAAGTTGGTTTTGCTATCAGCCATGTTATTTACTGGTGAAATCAAGAATTTTCATTTCAGTAGTCTAAAATTCATAACCTAAAATTTTTTTAAAACTAAATATTGAATTATTTTATGCTAATATTGGTGACTTCAGTTAGAAGATGTTTATAAATTAACACAGAGGTTCTTAATAAGAAATAAATATCTTGATAACTCTAATAACTCCTGATAACTAATGAATCTAAGAAGGCTGATAAACAAATAAGAGAAACTTAATTACCCTGTTTCAATAAAAGAGCTGAAATAACAAGATTCAACCGAAATCTTGATTTCTATTGCCATTTTCAGAATAAGTGAAGACTTTTAAGAATTTTATGTTGTAGTTAATTTCTTAAAATTATACCTCCGTCACTGTAAAGAGAACATAGTTTCTCATTATCCTGACATTTATTAGCATTATAAATAATTGACAATTATAATCATTCAGTAAAGTGAATATTTTTCCCAAAGATCAAATGTTTTTCTTGGGTACTTGGCCTTTATGTTCATTAGAATTTTGTGCACAGAAAATTTAAAAAGATGTTATAGAAGATAGTGTGAAACAGGATCACGGGATCATATGCAAAAAAAAAATTAATTCATTCACGGGAAGCTTTCTCTAAAATAAAATATTTAGTTTAAATAAAGAATAAATAATTTCTATAAATTTTGAACATCATTTTTTAATACTTTGTCATTATGAAAGTTATTATACTATTCTTCCCATGCTGAATATCTGCATTCTGGAAATAAGTTTGGTAAACTTTGCTGGGAAAAAATTATTTTTAGTGAAATTGTTGAATTTTCGGCACATACATACTATTTCATCGACTGTGAAAGTTGGCAAAAATCATGCTAAATTTGTGCTAATCACTTCTGCGGAATTCTGAGCTACATTTCTATTGCATTTTGTACAATAAAATATTCATCAGCCTCTGGTCAATCCACCAATAGCCATTGCTATAGAAGTATTAGACTTGCTTTTGCCCTTCTAAAAAAAGCTTTCATGAATTTTACTATTTTATATATTTAGAATGTTACAAAAACTTCCCGTAAGAGATTTTTCCAATGTATCACTGTTCTGTTGACCTTCTCTACCTGTTTTTACCCTATTCAACACGTGTTAATTAGGTTAAAATTATGTTAATTCTTTCGACCAACTGCAAATGAACTGGAATGCAGGACAAATGTGACTCTAAAACCTTCAAACTCATTATTTTCAAAATGCAAGAAAAAAAATTATTCAGAAGCAGTTGGGGTTACGTCAAACAAAAGAGCGGATAATATGAGTGTGTTGTGTCATCATGCTTATCGATGCTTGGAATTAAATCTTGCTGTTTAGAAACAGTGCCGTGGTCAATGGGATGATATGCAAGTATTGATTTTTCAGTAAGTGATGTACCCATAATTTGTATTTCTTAAAAGTAAAACCGAATTTCTATATTTTTTCAATTATTAACCCAGTGAGCTTTAAAAAGATGAAGTTCAGTACTTGTGTCAGTTTTTTGATTGCAGTAAAGAATTACTCTGTTTTTCAAAACAAAATATAGAGTTACCTCTAGGTCTACGAACATAATTGCTGTCATTTTGTTCTGAGTATCTATTCAACATGTAAGAAATTTTAAATTCCATGTATGTAGATCTTTTTTCATTTTTATGAGAATTGTCTTAGTGTGGTTTGTTGCAAATATGCAACAATCTTTGCATTTTAAAACTAAAAGTTCATTCAGTTAAATTATTTATATTCAGTTAAATAATTAAATCTATAGAATTTTCAAAATTAAAAGTTATAAATTTGAATTTTCAGCTGGAAATAAGGATTTAAAATTTGAATGTTGTAGGATTCAGTTAAGAATATTTATAAGAATGGAAACAGGCAATTACATCTTAGGTTTATGTTGGTTTATTAGACTTAAGTAGGAATTTTTATGTAAGTTAATTTTTAGTTTATGCGTGTGTCTTTACCGTATATCTTCCCAAGAGTTAATATATAAATTTCTTAAACTTTTCTTCTAAAGAGCATTGAAAAATGCTTATTATGAAAGAAGCTTATATATTCACACAGCATTAAAATCGCAGGTGAAGCAGCAAGCATAGATACTGATATGGCAAGTAAAAAGCATTTGACCATATAAGTCTATTCTAGATATGCATGTGGATGCTGCTCGCAATGTTGTCAGAATGATAATTCAGATGACTCCTGATTATCCTCAGCCTTCAACATTGTGAGAGTTGGAAGTACCTGAATTTGCATTTCTTTTTATAATGACACACCTCCAGCATAGATTCTTAAACTAAAAAGTCAAATTCACTACAGTAATAAGAGATAAAATAGCTGTATACCATTTTTTTTTAATTTGAAAAGTGATATTTTGATTTGTTTTACATATTTTTCATCTCTTTACGCTTTATATCTAAATAAATACTACAACATGATATCTTATGTATAAAATAATACACATGCATATGTGAATACATTTATTAATAATTTACTGATTACGTTTATTAATAATTTACTGATTCATCTTATAAAAAAATCGAATTATGTAAACCTTTATGGAATTACTTATATAACTTGGGGAATAACTTTACCCAGGGCTGGTGCAAAGACTGTGTAAAATTTACTCCCACATTAAGTGGCAGACTTTTAAAATTTAGGAAGAAATCAAACAAATTTAGGAGTCAAAGAATTAACACTGGCTGACAAAACACCTGGCCTAGTGTTGGCTGTGACTGTGCCTGATGAAACATTAAAATGCAAAAGGATTTATTAGTTCAAAGGGACTTTGTCCCTGAGGGACTATTGCTTTCGTTTTGCGATTTTGCATTGAATCACTTTGAATGTCCGTTTCACTTTTCAAATTGTTGCCACCAAATATTTTCACCCTGTATTATATTTCAAGAAATTAAATAATGAAGAATGTGTATAAATGTGTGTATGTTTCTCACATTGTGATAAAACAACAGTACCTAGAGCGATCAAATTTTGAATGACGTAATCTTGTTTTAAAATGGACATCTGAAAGCCCAAATTTGAAATTTGGAATTTGTTTTATTATCGATTTCGTATTTTGTAAAACTTTTAACGAATTTTTGATTAACAAACTCGAGGATTTGAAAGCGAGCAGTGGCAACGTTGTACAGAAAAATTATTTTTACCTCCAGCGTGGGAGACTGTGTATTGGAAATTCTAATGTGCTCAATTTAAAATTATTTTGTGATATTGCCCTTGAACTGAATTTTATGGTTTAAATGCGAAGAACATGATATTTAATAAATAAAAATAACACACAAAATGTTAAAAAAAAGCCTCTTTGGATGTAATTTAAAATCTGAATCCTTTCAGATTTTCTTTCATTTTATTATATGCATATTATTCTTTTATTAAAGTAAAATCCATATTCTCATTATTTTATTTAAGTGTCACGTCATCGGAAAATAACTCTGAAGCTTTCACACACATGAACTTCCACAACAGCCAACCTGTGATAAATTCGCAATCACCTTCCACACCATATGCTACGGCAGCGGCAGGATTGTCCAACAACCATTATAAAAGTGAGTTATGATAATTTTTTGACTGTGTTTAATAACATGCTGCAGAAGTTTTGTATATACAAGAAGTTTAGCATATGCTTTTTATTTAATAATTTTCTTATAAAAACGGTTATTTTATTTTGACGGAAAGGCGATATTTATTTTTAATTGCTGGGTTAACTGATTATTCAGATAACGGAAGAAATAACTAATGCTTTTCAAAAGTTATTTAGTTAAATTGATTTAATTTCCTTGTAAATGTTGATGTAAAAGTATCAGGTAGAAAAGATTGAAATTTCAAGAAGGAAGTTTTCTATAAAAGTATAATTTTTTGAATGTGTAATGTATCATTTCTGTCTTTAGAATTCATATGTTATTTCTGATCATTTTTGTTTATACTAACATAATTATCCATTTTTTGTTGTTATTTTTTTTAACTTAAAAATGCACTTCAGATGTGATCCCTGATTCCACATATGTTTGAAATGCATTATATTTTATATAATTTTTTTAGATATATTATTGAATACCATTTATCAATATAAAATTTATAAATAACTTTGATTTTAATAAAATTTTGTGAATTTGTCTTTGAAATTATATTATAATAATCTTTTTAAAAGCTCATATTTTTAATTAGTAAATTTTTCTTAACATTTATAATATTTTAGGTAGGTATATGTATGTAATTTAATTTCATATTAAAATTGCATATATTATGCTTAAAAAATGATGGCAATTTTTTATTTTAGGCATTATATATTTTTTTTTATCTAAATGAAAGTATAAAAAAAGTGCTGTCTTAGCACATTTTTATACTTAATCGTCAGATGTTTTTATGAATAAAAGGTATCAAATGAGTATGCTTACTTCCATAAATATTTTTATTTTAAACACCAGTACAGAATAATTGTTACAAAGTTGACATTGCGATTAATAACTCCTCCTTTATTTAAAATAAGTTAATAAATTTGGTACTTAATTGGACCTGCCAATATCTGAAGCAGACTTGCTCAAGATTCTGACAAATTGCATGCTTAAGCTCATCTATATACTCCTACTGCTTATTATTGAAGTATACTAGTGTTCAAGTAATGCCAAAATGTTTTTTTGTGAGATTACAATCCTGTTAATTAGAACCATTCTAATGTGATCTGGAGTTGAATGAGCTACTGCTATATTCCAGTAAATTTGCATATATTTTGCCGACAGATGTGTGGACGTTATCAGTTTAACTTCAGAAATGTTATGAGATGATTTTACAGCAGTTAAAATTATTTATTACTATTCACCCACAACGTTTAGAATCCTATTTGCAGAATTCATGATGAAGAAAATTCCCCCACCATCATGTAGATGCACTCACTGGAAAAATTTTTTTTTGGGGGAGGGGAAGATTTTTCCTATAGCTATTGAACTATCTATCAAAATTAAGCACTCCCCACCTCCCGGAAGATTAGAACAATGCTGGAAATTATTTAATCACTGCAACTACATTTTTAGTGGATTTACTAAAGTCATTGTTATGTTGCAAGTTTATGTACTGGAATTATAAGATGAAGCCTTGTATGTAGCTGTAAGTTTTTTTAAAAAACAGTGTTGCCACGCTACCTGGAAAACCGAAAAAAGACAGGGAATTCAAAAATTGACCAAAAAAGTCAGGGAATTCAAATATTTTAGTCTAAATCTGGAAAAGTCAGGGAATTTCATTCAGCTATCCGCCAAAAAAGCGAGTTTTGCGCCAATGTTGGAAGCCGATCACTTTCTTGGCACGTGTTAGCGTCACTCGGGCAGCTGGCATAGAGCCAATTCTTGCAGCTCCAAACAGATTGTCATTTAGAAAGGCAAAGCAAGTTTCCAGTAACTTTGGTTCCCAGTAACCTCGAGAATCGAAATACTCATATGCGCATGTACAAGGCATGCACATGTGCAGTGCATGTTGAACTAAAGATAATACATATTCTTGTATCAAACACAATCGGTTTATTCCTAGTATAGCGGTATCATGGAGGTTAGAATAGCCTCAGTGTACGGTACACACAGGATTTGGCAACATTATGATGAGCAGCAAACAGACCATTTTGGTGTTGGCGGCAATTTTCAAAATCGTGCCAAGACCTTAGCATATAGTAGGATTTTACCGCAAAATCTTTTAAATACTTTTTTTTTCTTTTTAAGAAATGCCTTATTTGTCATTTTGCAGTAAAATAAAAAAATAGTAATCAGTCATCTACGCTAACCACTTAATATAACTATATTCGCCAAAATATCGTTGATTATTGTAATTCAGTTTTTAAATTATTTTAATGTTATTCATATCATTTAATGTTGCTTCTTCCCCTTAAATTTATTTATTATTAGTAAATAATACTTTCAAATTTCAAGCAATTTTCTCTGGCATAATCCTGAAACTAATTCTAGCAATATGATGGCATAACATCACGAAATTCAATGCACATATTTTTTGCCTATGTATTCAGCTAAATAAATATAAAATACCTAAATTTATTTAAAAATATCATTAAATAGATTTCTTTCTTTCGTTTAGCTGCAAAATGTTAGAAAAAAAAAAGACATTTTTTATCCACATTGAGCAGATTTTGATCTCAATTCTTCAGTGGAGAAAACAGCTCCTATTATAGTTATAATAGTGATCTTTGAGGATAATATATAAGTCATATCTAATTGGCAAATTTTTGTGTTTTCAAGTGGTACCATAACTAATTTACCTCTTAGCACAGCCAAAGTGCATTACGCGGATAGACTGGAATTTTCTTAAAACACACTTGGAAAACTTGGAAAAGTCAGGGAATTTCATTCTCCTGTTTGAGTGGCAACCCTGTAAAAATTAATTTAATTAAAAATTAATAATAATGTTATTTTATTTTTCTTTCCCTTCTTAACACGTTGACTGCCACGGCAATTTTCAGAAATATGGCCTAAAATGACAATTTGATTTAATCACATTATATTATTAAAAACTAATTCTAGTGCGTTAATGCATAGTTCTCATTAAAAAGCATAAAAAATGAGTTTTTTTTTAAAAAAGGTCTTACGAATTATCTCGTGGTTGGCTTCTGTAACAGAAATCTCTTCGCGGAGGCCAACTATAAGTTAATTCGCACGCAGACACCTGTCACCATGGAAAACTTTCTATGAAACCGATTATAATTCGAGATTACATAGTGGAATGCCTGGCATTGACCGATCAGATCAAATGCTTTCGTACTACTCATCTCAAAGAAGGACTATTAGATGGCCCAAAAAGGTTTCACTACATATTATAGAGATATATATATATATACACAATGCTCACAAATGTTTTCAAAAAGTAACTCCTTCTAAAATAAAACTGATAAATTTCAGAGAAGAATTCGTCGTCGCGTTGATTGGAGAAGATATTCAACCAGTTTCGAAAAACAATAGATTGCAAGAGTTCCATTATTCAGAAAGTCTACCACCTACCAAAAAAACAGCATCCCTCAAAGTCATCTCGCATATGTACCCAAGCCAAAAAAAAAAGGCCGAGAAACGAGTTATTTCTGTCCAACCTGTAAAGAGAAGCCAGCCTTTTGTGTGGAAGATTGTTTTAAGAAGTTCCACAAACAATAAAATATTGTTTAATTTCTTGAATTTGAATTAATTTTTATATTTATATATTTTGTTCGATTTTTAATAAATTTTCTGTTCGTGCAAGCCAGCATTGATTTTTTGTTCTTTTCCCAGAAGCCATCTATCGATATTAGCACTGATATATTCCGAATTTAATCGTAGCTGCACAAAAATGGCAAGCAAACACAGTACGAGATAACTCGTAGTTGGCATCCTAGAAAAGAACGCTATCTACGAGTTATCTCGTAGTTGGCAGTCAACGTGTTAAGTTAATTAGTATGAAAATTTTGATATTTTTAAAATTGGGCTTTATTTGGTGTTGGGCTTTTTACACAGATAACCATCTGATCAGATCAGGCTAATGCTATTTTGATCAAGTCCCATGCTCAATCTCGGTCAGCATGCCTTATTTCTAATATTGTCAGAAGATTAAGATGGCTTCAAGTTGAGTAGGGTATGCTTTAGTAGTTTAAAGAGGAGAAGTGGAATGCATAGTTTTATGAAGAGAGGTTATCAGTTTGGATGCTAAGGTAGATGAGGCTTTAGCTGTTGAAACACAGAAACTCATGGTTTCTAAATATTATCTACCTCAGCGAGTTTTTAACTGTAGAGGGAAAATACCAAACAGAACCTACTTTATTGCAGAAAAGACAATTTTCTATCTTGAGCTCTTGAAAAACGGTTTCATTCTCTTGCTCTCTGCTAATGTAAGTGGAGATTTCAAAGTCAAGTCCCTTTCGTGTATCGTTCCAAGAATCGGTGACCTTCAAGAAATGCAGTGTGCAGAGGAATCGGATATTATTTGGAAATCATTTCAAATTTTAAAAAGTTCTGTCCCAAAGCATTATTTCAATGATGTGATTGAAGGAACAAACCTTGCATTTTGCAAGCTGTGGAAAAATCTGTTTCATATAATCCTCCTCCTCAAGATCATTGATAAAGCTTGGGATGTGCTGAGGCAAAGAAGAAATCTGATAAGGAACTTGACCTGTATTTATATCATCTTAGCCCACTGACATGATTGACACTGCATGCTTTGCAGAAATGCTTATATTTCTGTTGACAGTCGTACAAAGATATTGATCAAAATGAAGAAGGTCACATTCACATTTGTCTTCACTGATGAAGCTATTGTTTATTGCAAATGGATAATCAGGACTTGATATTGGTTATTCACAAATTTCATGATATTGCATTCAGAAAGAGGAAAGAGATGTACTTGTCTGGTGTTCAAATAATCAGTCTGTAATTTTGTGGCATTATATGTAAGGAACTGTGTAATTTTTTTTGTTAATTGAAGAAAATGAATATTAGTTTTTGTTTTAGAAGGATAAAACGCCATTAAGTTTCAATAATATACTGATGTTTTATTGAGAGCTTTACAATGATTGACTGTTTTTCATAAATTTGCAGGTTTTCAGATACCCAGACTTAACAACTCTTTTTTTTTTAAGGCTATCTGAAAAGAACAGGATACTAAAGAAACACATTTAAGAAGGATGGGCTTTACCGTAGTCATTGAAAACATTAGTATTTTACCAATGTAGTGATTAGAATTCAGTCTGGGGAAAAAATAATTTATTTGTGCATTCATATAAATTGAGAAATATTGAAATCTGTGTTAACTGAAATCTCTGCTAAACCAGAAGAGACATTTTTCTTCTTAAAGAATATATTTTATTATGTTTAAAAGTATTTTTTAAGTGTTTTTATTTCCAGTGATGCTTTTAAAGCTGAAGCGTTCGTTCTTGAATGTAATTGTTAAGCCATAATATATCATTTAATGCATTAGTTATTTCGAGTATATCATTATGTTAAATTTTATAATATAATCATTAGCAAATAACAGCCATATCATTTTGTGAATCCTGTAGGTATCAGTTTATTATTTTATCATTAATGAAAATTCCGAAAACGTTTTCATTATTGCTAATGAAATTAAAATTTCCTTTATTGCATTTGTAGTCAAAAATATCTTTTTTTTTTTTCAGAAGAGTACTGGAATTTATGAACATCTTTAAATTCTACTACTAGTTTATATTATTCAGTTCACTGTTCAGTTTATATTAAGAATAAATGATATAATGGATGTAAATTTTCCTAATTACCTTCATAATTTAAGCTTAATAAAATAAAATTTTTATCTATATGTCATGATAAAAAAAAGTATGTGCCATACATTAAATCAGAATTAAATGCTGCTTTTTTATAACTGAATAATTTGTATCTATTATATCTGTATTTATTGAAATGTATGTCTATTTAGTGTCTAGTAATCATGAAAACACATGGTCTTCATCATCGAATCTGGCCGACGAAGAGCTCAATGATGTAAATACAAAATCTTTTCATAGCCCTAATTCATTATCTGATGTGATGCACAATAATGCGAGCCATTTATCAAAACCATCTGTGTCTATGAGCAACTCTTGGACAGATTCTAACTATAGATACAACTTTCAAGACAATGAATGTACAGGGATGCAGTGTGAAAGCAGTAACCAAGTTGTGTTTAGTAACAATGATAATCATTCTGTTGCTGAATCTGCAAAAAGTGTTGCTTCATCTGTGAACTGCCAAAGTGATTCATCTAGGTCACCTTATATTTCATCCGCGCCACTAAATGTATCTTCAGATTCTGTGGTAGGTATTTAAATAATCTCTGGAATTTTTTGTATTTGTTACTCATCTATAAATATTGTATTCTTTTTTGCTGATACATTTAATTATACAGGCAACTCATAATTTTGATATTAAAATAAATTTTACTTTTTATTAAAAGTTTGAAATCTTTGATTTTTCAGAGAGTTAAAAGTTGATGATGTCTATATTGCTATAGATTTAGGATTGTTTATATATTTAAGGATGTTTATATGTTTAAAGGATATTTTGTAATAATTTTTATCAGAACACTTCTTTTAACATTTTCAAAGGTAAACTAAATCATTTGTAATGTTATCTTTCCTTTTTTAAAAAAATAAGTACGCATGTGTATGTAGCTAATTTTCTAATTATACTGTTTTTCCCCAAAGAGTGTTTAAAACTAACTATATGGTTTACAGAATGCTCAAATTAAATTAAACAGTGCATTTCCTGCCTGTATAATATTCCTACTTTTTTATATAGTCTTTCATGATCATTTTGAAATAAAAATATCTTCATCTTGTTGAACCTTTGCTAGAGTGTTTAAAAGAAAATATTCTATGACAAATATTCAAAATCAGTGTAATTTATAATGGAAAACTTCAACATTAGCTTATATGGAAGTGTATTTTGAGTTTTTTTCACTGCTATAACAATGATGGGAAAGACTTGTATAAGTGTCTTAAATAAACTGTATTGCAGAAACTTTATGCATCCATAAAGTTGCGCTCACTCTGGGATTTGTCTACATTATTGGAGTCGCTTGTATGCTTTGAGTAGCTCCACTATATGTGTAGTTCAGATTTCTCAATTCGCTTTGCTATGGAGAAAAACTTGTTTTGGAACAGTGTCGGCTGTGTCAGATGTCTTCGTTAGCTCAGATAAACCCTAGTATGAGTGTCTCATGAACGCACCTGGTCTTTATCATCGAATCTGGATGAATCTTCACCATCGAAACACAGAACTACAACAGGAAAACTGAACATGCAGATTTCATTTAGAGAATAATGCAGTGGATTATAGTTTTAATACCACTGATATTGTAAAGCTCATTATCTTGTATATATATAGTATTAAAGCTGCACTTCATATAGTGTATTGTTGCATGTGTACAGGTTCGTAATACATTGAATGCGCATGTCTGATAAAAGGTTAATAAAATCTATTCTTATCACAAGAAATATAACAAAATGTTGGAATTTTCCTCAGAGATATTCGTACAATATAACAATATGACGCAATATAATCAGTAGGTGTACCACAAATTCGCTACAGTCAAGAACAGCTAACTATACAACAACTGATTTGAGATGTGTCTATCCGGCCTTTTAAAGCTTTTTAATCGGTTTCGAGAAAGTTATGGTAATTTCTGTTTTCTTGAGATTTCTGGAAAGCAAAAGAGTAGAATCATGGTTACAGCTATCACAGTACTCGATTACATTTATTCAGTATAAATAAAATTATGAGATATCTATTTATTAAATGATAAATGCGCATCCTCCTGTATTTTTACTTTTCTGGCATAGCTTTCTCTTAAAATATGCCTCGGGCTGCATTCATGGGGATATAAAACAATTTTAATTGTTTTAATTATAATTCTACTAAAAATAGCAAACTAAATACAAAATTCATAACACTCTCCGTTAGCTCATATAAACTACGGTATGAATGTCTCTTTAAACACTGTGTTACAACAACAAAACTCAACATGCAGATTTCGTTTACAGAATAATGCAGTGGGTTATAGTTTTAATCCCACTAATATTTTAAAGCTCATTATGCAGTGTATATATATTGTTACGAAAAATTCAGCGGTTGCGCCTGTATGTAAGCTTTCCGGCATAGCAATAGGGTTGCCATAAAATGTATGGTAGGGTTGCCAGATTGGCGACTTTATCGCCCATTTGGCGACCAAATTGGCGATATCCCATGGTCCAATCGGGAAGCTTCTAGAATAATTTCCTGTCGAGATATTTCTCGAAACGTGTCGAACTTAAAGAAAAACTATATAAACCCTTGCGTGTCCGAGAGCGAGGAGTTGCGAGTTAGTTGTTGCAAGTTGCGAGCAGTGTGATTAGTTGTGAGAATAGCTGCTACGCGAGAGTTCTGTGAACGGAAAGCAATCGAGATAGTGCTTTGCCGTGAAGCTATCTTTACAGTATAGCTTGAAAGTGGATTGGTGATTGTTCCACTGTGTTTTATTATAAGTTTAGTGTTGCCGTGAAGCTACCTGTACAGTTACAGCCTGAAGCTGTGTTGCTGATTGTTTCAGCGTATTTATTGTAGATTTTCGACGCTTTTAAAGGTGATTTTGGAACTGTGCTGTAAATAGTGATTCCTGTAAATAAATTGTGCTTTTTATTGTTCTGCATGGTGTTTTCATCGGATACTCTCAAATCTACGAACCCGTAAAATGCAACAATATATATATATTAGAGTTGCATTTCATGTTGTGTATGAAAGGACCAATGTCCTTATTTTTTGGCAATATTAACTGTATTTTCTACTTTGATGCTGCATGCTGTGTACTAAGATGCCTATAAAATATATTTGATGATGCTATAATTATTTCACTGATTGAAAGAAGGATAGCCTCATAAGTCTTAACAGAAGCAAGCCATTTAAAAAAAAAAAAATTTCAGCTGCCATCTTGAGCAATATGTTAGATGCTTTATGTTAGGAGTAATTCTCCAGAAAAAGTGCATGTATCTAGTGCTGAAGCTCAGGATGCTCCAGATAGCCAGCCCCATCTTGGTTGGCGCTGAACTCTGTTTTCCTAAATAATGGAGGCACTTTATCTTTAGTGACAAATCCTTTCTCATTTGTTAATGATCTCTACACACATAAAGTAGCAAGCATTGTGATATTGCATTTTTTCTGAAGTAGCTTATTACCTTTATGTCTAGCATGACAGTCTGTGAAAACAATATTGCGGCACAACTAATCTCATCTTATACTGGAAAGCAGCATCAAATGTGTCTGTGACATTCTATAGCTAATTTTATTGCCTAAGCTTTCAAGATGTAGTTTGTTGTCAAAGTGTAAAAATGAGTAAAGTAATGAATGTAGTTATTTGTTAAAAAAAAACTTATAAGCAAGATTCATTGCACCATCCTTTTATTACTGATGTGTATATATTTTTGATATTTTTCTCAAAGAACTGCTAAGATATCAGTATAAACACTGATAGTTTGTAAGTTCGCATCAAATTTGTTGTAAACCTTATCTCATAAGGTTTACAAATATTTAATGTAGAATATGCAAATTCACATGTGTCAAATTCATGTGGATACTCTTAAGCAACTTTTGTGGGTTTTTTTTTTCGGGGGAGAGGGACAGTATTTTATGAAATTTAAAGCAGACAATTAAATTGAGTAATCACTAGGAAACTGTTGGGAAAGAAGAAGCAGAGTCATCTCAACTGTAAATTGCCACCCTTGAATGTAACTGTCATCAGCATCATTTGCAATTATGGAAACAATTTGAGGATACTGAATCCATACAGAGAAAGCCTGGGGAAGTTTCTGTAAGAAACATGGTGTTCAATGAAAGTTGATATTTATCTGTAGAGAAAGCCTGGACAAGGTTCTCCAAGAGCCATAGCATCCAATGAAGATTAATAGCTGTCTCTTTCAAACAGGTATAACAGGTGTTCAACAGCATTCAGCTTACAACAGTCACATGAAGCCAAGTTTCAAGTGTTACTACTACCAAGTTTCATGGGCAACATGAGAGAGGTTTGTTGACTATGGATCAAGCATGAGCGAGGAACTGTTATCTCTGCAGATGAGTTCTGATTCATTGTAACCACTGATTCTTGATGTAGATGAGTTCTGATTCAATCTAACCACTGATTCTTGATGTAGAGAGAACTATATGTTTGCCCTCTAGCTTCCAAGAAAAGGACTGTTATGGCAAGAGATCCGTTTGATGGTCTCGGTAGCTATTATGTTGTATGGGTGCACAAACCTTTGACAGAAGCTGAGCAAGTGCTACAAAGGTATAGGGAAGAGATCTTAGAGGCCTAGGTTTGCCTTTTCAAAGATGTTGTTCATTTATGTGGATGACAATTCTTGTCCTTCTAGGCCTAATCTATGTTATTATCTGAAAAGGGAGGATATTAACTGAATGCATTGACCAACTGGATCTTCAGCCCTAAATCCTATAAAACGTATCTGGGATGCTTTGAGGAGGGCAAGTGTAGTTTGCTTTATTCGTCCCAGAACCCTTCAGAACCTGAAAGAGCATTGTTGAAGGAATGGGATGGACTGTTACAGGGATTCATAAGCTTCATTTCTAACATGAATTCTTGTTGTGAGAGCCTATATGGCTATATGACTGTTAGAGGATCCATACTTCTTATAGTCTCACATTTTTGTTTGATCTTGCAACTTTTGAGTCCTTCTTGCACCAGTGAACCTTATGTATTCACATTAATACCTTTCTTGTGTATGCTAAAAATGGTATTTTTTAAGTGTGTCTGCTTAAGGCTTATGAAAAGTATATTCATAATAACAGTATTAACAGCAAATTTTCTTTATATTATGTATGATATCCCAGATATACCCTTTTATGTAACATAGGGAAAACAAGCATTCAGTGTTTTGTATAAAAGCATTATAAGGTTGGTTTTAATGCTAATTTTTGATTAATTAAAAAAAAGTATCAAATTTTTAATTCTGTTTATGCATATTCTACAATGGAAAATGTCAGATCACATTGTTTATGAGAAAATATTCACAAAAACAGATGTTGGCTTATTGTCATATTTCTGTCCTTTGCCTGAGGAAATAAGTAAATGAAATAAGATAATTTATTTTGATGAAATGATTATGTATTTAAACTTTTATAATGTTATCCTCTGAGATTAATCAATTTTGGGTAGCAATACTTTAATATCATTTGCAGGTTTAATATTTCTGAAATTTTTATATATATGCAACAGAAATTGTAAATTTATATTAGTTATGTATTTTCTAAATCACTATTATTTGTTTATTTAGATTAATGATAAAACACAGTCCACTTTGAAAAACCTAGCTGAGCGTGCTGTTGGGGATTCTGGAATAAATCATCATATCTCTAATATGCAGTTCTCTGCTTTACAAAATAAAGGTAAATGAGGCTTTTGTTTTTTAAATTCTGGGCGTTTTCTAATTTTTCCCACTACCTAGTTCTGTTTTCTTTTTACCTTAATCTGAATTTATACCTCTCAAGTAAAATTTGAGAGATTATAATTAAAGCATACTCCTCTGTAATTAAATTGCTGCATCTGTTCTTAGGTTGTTGAATTTGTTACAACACCAACTTTATGGGATATTAATTCTGATAGATGAAAGCAAATCATGCCAGGTTAATATTAGATAAATTCCAGATTTACATTCATTTAGTGTATTGAAAAGCTTAACAAATATCGTTTTTTATATAAAACTTATGCAACCTAAAGCTGAATTTTATAAAACTTCGACACAATTATCCATTAACTCTTCTCCCAGCAATCTAATATTGAAACCACCTATTCAATATTCTGTAGAACGCAAGCAAATGGTTTTCTTGTGCAACAACGTGCATGAATAGGTAGCGTAGGATGCCATCTTTTGGTACATAGAAATTTGAGGATAAAATGTAGCATTTCATCAATATTGGCATTTTCTTGATGTGATATCATCTGAAGAGTGTCAGAACCTTGCTTTATTTTGTGATATAAACTTTCAGTATTGCTTGTGCAGTGGCTGGTAACTTATTTTCTCAACATTGGTGGCTTTATATATTTTGGCATTTTGTTGACGGGACAATTACAAATTCGTACACCTTCTCTGTATGAGGTCTGAAGGTCAGTCCTTACAACTGAAAGATTTTCAGATTTCTGTAGTGAGAAAATTGAAAAAAATGAAGATATCAATACATGTGCAAAAAAAAAAACAAAGTTTTTTTTTATTTTTTTTTTTTTTTTTTTTAGATTTGTTAACAAAAGCAGTACATATGCCAATACCCGAGACATCATTATGATGTGGTTTATGCAGTACAAAAACTGAAACCCATCACCCAATATAGTAGTGCGTAGTTTGCAATCTCTGCTTGAGCAATAAGAACTATTTTCTGCGGTATCATCTATAGTGTAACCACCATATTCTCTATAATAATGTAAAAATATTCATTAAAAATTTTGTTGTTTATATTAATCATTACCTATATGTTAACCATGTGATAAGCACATAAACTTCTTTATCGACTACCTCCCCTTTTTTTTAGTTGAAGAAGTAAGAGCAGAGTAAGCAAATGATTTTCTTCTTTTGTTGTATTAAAAGAAAAACACTAATAAAGGAAAGAGAGGGGTAATGATAATGGATTTTGCAAGTGTGAGTGAAGAGTGGATTGCATTTCACCTACTTTAAGAAATGAGTCATCAGATAACCAAATGCCAATGAGCCATCAGATCCTCAGATGCCAGGTTTTTTTTTCATTAGTGTTGCTGCTAAGGTGCTTGTATGTTTCTTCTTTTTGTGAAGCACCTAAGAGACTGTATAAGGTTGATCAGGGCCAGCTTCATAACTTGACAACTTAGGCAGTCGTCTAGAGTGCTGATTTGCAAAAGGTGCCAGCTAAATTGTAATCACAGGTGACAACTTAAAACATGTTTATTTAGATTTAAATAAATAACATTAATTTACATAGAGTCCTCAACTGTGTTAACTGATTAGACCTCGGAACATGATGGAACCAGGAAAATGAAAGTTTGTAGAGACAAAGTAGTATAATTAGGTGTGAGAGTTTCTGGTTCAGAGTATTAGTTGGATTGAATTTTGCTGTCTCTTCAGTGAGGGATTTTGGGAATTTACTGTATTTCTTATGTAATAAGGAAGATTGG
Organism: Stegodyphus mimosarum; assembly: GCA_000611955.2. NCBI lineage: Eukaryota > Metazoa > Arthropoda > Arachnida > Araneae > Eresidae > Stegodyphus > Stegodyphus mimosarum. Next base: position 143,007 of record KK116288.1, read on the forward strand.
CTTGCTATCCACTCCCCCTTTAAGCTATTTGTTGCATGTCGTTTTATTAATAATAAATTGTCAATTTTTTCATGTTATCAAGAGTTTATTTAACCCTTTCAGGAGTGGTGTCTAAAAGAATTTAAACTCTGATAAAATTTTGCATGAATTGTAACTTACAGATACCAAGAATACAAAATTGAGACTTAGAAGAAATCTAGAGTTAAATCCTGAATTTGGAGGGCCGGTATATATTTTATACTACTGCCTCTGTACTATACAACATTTTTTCCCCATGTAACTGCCAATGGTTAATTTTTGTTTTTTTAATCTATTATTGCGTGCTTTTGATGTGTGTGTATAGAAATGGGTGCTTGAATTTTGTTGTGTAACTCTAAAGTTAAAAAGCTCTAAAATTTCTTAAGAAATTTAAAATTTAAAAATGAAATTTGCATTTTTAGGCATTTTGATGTCACCGAGTTGAACATACTTATGTAAAATATGTGTAAAAAGCTTTTGAAAGTGATTTGAGCTCAATATTGTTATTTTATCAAAAAATTTAGCAAACATAACACTGCATTCGTAAACAGTATTATGCTGTAATTGAACTGGCATAATGTTACAAGGAAATAAAATTCAAGCTGAAAAATAAAAGGTTGAAAAATGAAACACTACGACTCAGCTGAAAAATTAAATTTACATTTTTAAAGTTATTATATTTCATGCTTTAGATAATGTACAAAAAGAACATGCTTCCTGCTATGGTACCAAGAACTCTTCCCTGTACACTTTTGAGTATTGACTTTTCAATTTTCTTTAAAAATATGTGTTGTAATATATCATTTTATTCAGGAAGAAAAGCGATTAAATGATTTTATTATGTGATACACCTCAAAGCTCTTATTTTGATTTTCAGCCCCTTGGACTTCCCCTTTTAAATTTTCAATAAATAAGCTAGTAATATGAAATTTTACTCAGAAGAATATCTCTTCAATAGAGGGAAAGTACTATCACGCCTCAAAGCTCCTTTTTTTTTCCAGTTGTCAGGTCCATGGACCCTTCGGAACCAGTGGATTTTTTCCATCCAAAGATAAATGTTTTCCGTCTAAAACTGGCTTTTGAAACGTTTCTCCCTTTTTCACCAACTGAAGACATATTTTGAAAACCGCCTACTTGTATCCTTACCCAAGGGGAAAATTTCTCTTGTGTTCCTTAATCTGTCATCTGAAATCAACAAAGACGATCCCCTAAAGCATAAAAGTGTGCTTTCAAATCAGCAGATTTTCCATTCCACTACCAGGGAAAAGGGATGGACCTAAAGTGCATTCCTGTTTCCCATGTTTTTAATGAGCTTCCCTTTTGCATGATATATTTATGATTAATTTGGTCATGTATGACTTTTTACTTTTCACTGCATTCTAGGGTTTTGAAAAATATGAAGCGACAGGTTTTTTTTAGGGCTAACATGCCACATTTAACTCCTACATTTGTGTAACATTTTGACAACAGATGATAATTTTGAAATCAAGGAGTGTTTCTCAAGGGAAAGTGTTGAAATTAAAATATTAGCTTAACAGAGACTAATGAAACCTCAACTCGAGTAAGCAAAGTATAAAAAGAAACCAAAATGCTTTTATTCATTCCTAGCACAGGGTTATTAAACGCCTCATCCCCCATAAACATAATATAAACAACTTCTAAATTAATCATAAACAATTGTATCACATCATGAACAACTGCAACATAAATTCTTTCACCTCACAGGTTAGAGAAGGAGAAGCCTGGTGCTTGCTTACATCTATCGACAAGTTACCCTCAGTATGGGTGCTGATATATTTTATATACTGGTCTTAAAATCATATAAATAATCTTCTTTTTATTATCAGTTTTTATTGAAATGAAGTAAATATAAAGTGCTCAGCATGTGTACGTCATATATTTCAAGATTTTGAATTTTTTTCTCCCTTCCAATAGAATTAATGAATCTTCAAACATGGTACCTTTGAATGAGGGATATTAATTTCATAGCTGCAAAATACTGGGCATTCATAGGGTAGTGCTGTCATTTAGAATCAAAAAGAAAGTATAGAAACTCAAGATTACAGCTTTTGTTGTAGAAAAATTAGCAAATTAGCATTAAAATTGATAAACTTCGTTGAAAAAAAGAATTGCATGTTATGACAGTGCTGCTGCATCATCTATATACACTTTTTGGTGGTTTTTTCCTTCGTTATTGCTATTGATTTTATGCTTGATCAGTCATTTTGAAGCGATACAATCATCACTATTATTAAGTAATGCATTGAGAACATAGTATGCAAGTTATTCAGTTTTGAAGTTAACACTAGGATGCAGTTGCATTTTTATTATCAAGATTTGTTACATTTAGTAGTTTTATTTCTCTATAACAATGATGTTAACTTTTGCACAAATCAACCTTTGGCATAGGAAAGAATATGAGACAGAAATTAAAATCACATCAAGATTTAAAAAAAAAAAGATTTGTTTTAGAAAAAAGCGAATTGGTAAAATATTAAAGTTTGTATTTCTGATTATAATGAAAAAGATTGCTTCATTTCCCTTTTAGTATATTTGCGTATTTTGTTTTTGTCACGTGTTTTTTTTTTTTTTTTTTTTGTATTTTTTTTTTTTTTTTATGATGTTATTGATTATTATGTATGGATTATTATGTTTCTTTTCATTTTGTCAGTTTTAGTTTTTCAGTCTAGTTTGCAATAAAATTTCAGCTTCTCAGTAGTGCAGCTTTTTCAGTTTCTAACTTAAAATATCTTAACTTTTAAGTAAAACTAAAATATTTTTATTTAAAAAAGAAAAAAAAAAGAAAAAAATTTTTATAGTTGTAAAAATGTCCTGCCATCTAATTGTGGAATTTTCATAATTTTGTTTTGGAGATTTCTGAAATTACTTAAGATGCGATAAAAATGCAAAGTACGAATTTGACAAAATGTAAGATATATAACTTTATAGGAAATTTTTGAATATTATATACATGACAGAACATGTAAAGATATAATTAAAACATTAAAATGGTAATATTACTACTTGATTATATGTGATAAAAGTGCAGTTTTTGTTTGTATCCAAAAATTTTTCTTTAAAATTTTATTTTGTTATAATATTATTTATTTTTGTTTTTAGGATCTCAAATAACGCACAATATTCTTGGAAGTAGTTCAAAGGAGGTGTTTGTTAATTCTTCATTGCCACCATCATCAAATTTATCACCTTCAACAAGCTGTGCAGAAATCGACATTTCTCAAATATTTGGTGAAATTCCACATAATTATTTTTCAGCTGAACATGCTCATTGTTTGCGTATTCTTGATGCTGCTTCCAAACATTTACCTCTTCCAGTGGATTCCCGAAAACACATGTATGTTTGACAATGTTTATGAATTGATTTTTTCTCCTCAGTTTTTAGGTGCATAATCATGTTTTGCCTCAAAAAATTTATCATTTTAATATTATTAGGAATTTAAAAAGATGTAGGTATTCTCCCAAACACATTGCTGAATCTTTCCATCCAAGAATAATACCAGGTTAATACTGGAATTTAACTAAACATAGTAAATTACCATTTTGTGATTGTATTACTTTATAGAATAATTCATTATGAAGTGAATAATTGCTAAAATTTTATTATTTATTTAATCAGAAGCTCATGCTTTTAAACCTATTGCATGAATGAACTTTTATTTTAGCAGTTTTATTAGTATATTATTTAATGCATATATAAGAAATTTTATAAGTATTTCATAATATATATTAGATATTTTAATGTTTTCTTTAGACCTATGTATTGTTACAATAGGCTATTATCCCATTTCATCTTAAGAGTATTGATGTAAGTTAAGATTATTGGTACATAATGGAAGGCTTCATGTTTTGTGCTTTTAAAAATATCCTAAAAAAATTATTGTTTGCCATTGTTATAAAAAGGTTTCTCTCTCTTTCTCTTTTTTTTTTCCTATTATTACTGTCAGTTAAAATTATTTGTGCTTATTCCTCCAGTTCTTCATTAAAAAATGGTCTTTGGGATCACCGTCTTGGTGATCATGTATTTCATAATCCAGGACCCCCAATGAGCTGTCCTTTTTTTTTTTTTTTTTTGTTTGTTTCCTCTTTTCTTGTCTTCTGCTATGTCCTTTCTCTCCTCTTTTGGTTTCCTTTTCGAGGTTAGGTCTCAAAATGAGATACTGTTAACAAACCTTTTATTTCTGGCTTCTCATTGAGAGAAAACTGTGTAATGTGTTTGCATTGGCCTCTACTTCAGATTGACAGGGAGGCTGTCTTTCTGAAAGGGAGGCTCTTAGCTGTCTTTGCCAGTGTCTTGGTCATTGGTCTGTGGGGTCAGTGTCTTGGAGATAAGTAATGTGAGTACCTACTGTCAGGAAAGAACTGGGGAGTCCTGGTTAATCCCTGTACAGAAATCTGTATTTCCTTGCCAGACTTCCAGATGGATGGGGTCACCAGATCTGTATTTTTTCTTTTTGATTAAACTTCTAATTCTGAAAAATTAAAAATGTCTGCAAATGTCAGTGAACCTAATATTTCATGATTTATTGTAATTAACAGTTCTGGTAAACTACAAAAGATGCTTTTATTTATCATACACAAGTACATAAGATTTTATGTAGACAGACATGAATTTGTTAAGATCTGAAGACTTATAGATGTAAATGATATCTTCAGAACAATCAGCTTCTCTTCTCAGACTTACAAAAATAGGACATCTCTGTTTTAGCACATAAGTCTTTAACCCTCTGGGTGTTAGGGTGGCTCTGAGATTTTAGAATTCCCTAAAATATCTTGAATGAGTAATATTTTCTTGATTATAGTTAAGAAATGACACTCTCATTTTGTACTGTCTATTATTGTATATCTATATGTCTTATTATTGTTATTATGTACTCAAATGTCTGGGTTATTAAGTGGCTCAAGATGTGTAAGGAAAATTAATTGATTAACATGAAAATGTCATCCTGACCTGCAAGACCATTAAACCCAATCCTATGCAATGTTATCAATACCATTATTTTTATCTCTCTAAAAATGTTCTCTCAACTGCTCAGTTCTCTGTGAAAGGCCATGAGAAGAATTGTTGGGGTTTGTCATCAGAATTGCATAAATTAATGTTGTTTTCTCTTGTAGTGACATAACTGAAATATTGAAAAAAAAAATGTTTTAACATATTCTGAAGCAGTCAGTCTGATTTTTTAATATAAGCTTGAAAAATCAAAATAAAAAATAAAAAATAATTATTTTGAAACCCTGATTCAGGAAGTCAGAAAGAGATGAATCAGCAGATCTCATATTTTAATATGATTCATATATTTTTGAACTGAAGTATGAAAGCCAGATTATTTTCATTAAAAAAAAGTGAGGAGGAAAAAATTGGAACTAGTCGTTGTAAAACTTTTTCTGACATAGTGTCTGAATATGTAGATAATATTTTCAATAATTTTAAACAGTAAAGAATAAATTAAGAGTAATGTTTAGTTCTTGATGCTGTGCTTTTTCAAAAGCAAGCATTTTAAAAATCTTTGATTAGCTAGTTATTTTAGAGATATGATAGAGTAAGTGTAAGTTACTTGTTCATCTTGGAAATCACATAAGCTGTTTTAAAGAAGTATGCATATACTGATAGATTGAATTATTGTGTTGGATGTAGCTGAAGTTGAACTAGTAAAATTTTGTCGAGCAATTATTTAATAGGTTGCAGTGGTCTTCTGCAGGAAAGTGAGGTTTGAGGAATATTGATATTTGTATTTATTTCGATGGGAATAGTCTTTGATATCCCTGAAATTGAAGGATTTTTTTGGTTAAATGTATAAAATTTAAGATTTATTTTATATTTGTCATTAGATTCCTTTTTAAAATAATAATCGACAACTTTAATAATAATAATAATAATAATAATTTAATTTAATTATACTTTAACCCCTTCGCGCCGATTGTCACGTCTACGTGCCAGAAACGAACACACTCACTTCCCGGCCGACACGCAGGCGTGCCAGAGCGTTTTCCCTTTTAGTCCCGACTGTCACGTATTTGTGCCAGTGTCCTGGAACGTTTTAAAAACTATAATTTCTGCCATAAGATGGCACTGTATGTCCATATGGTTTCAGATACATGTACATTAGACCTTCTACTCGAAATGAGAGAAGCATGACTCACATACACGTGTTTTTGATTATATAAACAAAAGGGGAAATAAATGTTTCCGAATCGCGTGGTTTATGACGTCTCTTTAAATTCGCACGTGGTAGTTGTTTATTGTAAGTAGAGAAGTTTTATTTTCGCTAAAGCGTTGGGTATTTCGGTTTGCAGTTCAGTTTTTAGAAAATAATTAGATCTTGTTAGACGTAAATTCCTTCTGTTTTTACCGTTGCAATGTCGAAGCGTTGAAAATATTTAACAGAGCATGAAATAGCAGAAATGATGCAAAATATTTCAGATATTGACTCTGAAACAGATTCTGATAGTAGTGATAGTGATACTATGATATATTCTGATCATAAAGAATCTGGCGAATCTAATGATGATGAGGACATTTCGGACATATGTATGCCGAGTACGTCGAAAGCAAGTACTCCTCCATGGTCATCCACAATAGAAAATTTTTCGGAATTACCGCTCCGTCATTATTCAGTACCCATCTTTCAGAAAAACTCTTAAATGGTATAAGAAGCTTTTCTTCAATATCATGGATATGGCTGTATTTAATGCCAATACTCTTTTCAACAAAAAAAGTAAAAAAAATCATCCTCTCCTGAATTATCGGCTTAATTTAGTTAATCAAATTATTTATCGGTATTCCTCTAAAAGCACCAATGTTAATATCACACCAAGATCAGCAGAATCATTAAATCCGCTCAGATTAACTGAAAGACATTTTCCAAAACTTTGTTCAGAAGAGACTGATAAGAAAACGAGACGACGATGCTTCGTTTGTTCACATTCCCGGAAAAATCCTCCAAAACGGCAAATGAGTTATTACGAGTGCAAGGAATGTAACGTAGGACTGTGTGTAGATCCCTGTTTTCAAATTTTTCATACGAAAAGAGAATTTTAAGTAATATATTTAGTTTTCGGATGTATAATGTTAAAAGTCATAAAATGGTGAGTAATGAAAAAAAAATGTGTAAAATATGCATATAAACAAGAAATAAGGTAATTAAAGTATATATAAAAATATCTATAAAGCCGTTTAAATACTCTATAGAGAATTATTAAACAATGCGTTGATACTTCGGAAATTTCATGGATTTAGGCTTAATAGCAAAAAAGCCCCCGGCCCTGGATGGACGCTCGCGTAAGACACTGCCGGCCTCCGCGATAAGCGCGCGTTTGAGCTACCCGGCGCGAAGGGGTTAATGCAATGATATAGCTTATTTAGAATCAAATCCACAGTATTTTGAATTATACCTATATAGTGTCTTTAACTTTTTTAGAAAGAGAGGATTAGAATTAAAATTGTTAATTATGTATAAATTACAGAGGCTATTCGTACATTTTTTAGACTATTTCCATTGTAATCTCAGAAATATTTTACGTAAAATTTTTGTTTTAAATGTTCTGTTTGATAATTCTTATTCTTCACTATCATCATGCACCATAATTTCCAAGACAATAAAACTTTTTGTAGTATTGGAAGAGGTATTTTATCCCATTGCTTTCCAAAGTGTAAGGAGGTTTGGACAGCCCACTTTTTAAAAGTCCAGAAGTGCAAAAATACATTGGTGCTGATAGATCAGGAAATTTAGTAGGGATGTGGGTAAATGTATGGCCTTGATACTGTTTCTTGTTCCATTTTTCCAGGAGCTTAATAGTAGAGTTTGATGTGTTGCCGTTTGAGTTCTACTGATTGATCACACTGTGTGTAAAGAGAAGTATTTCATATTTGAAAATTGGGTATAAAATATGTTTTTGATAATATGTGGAGTTCATCTTAACATTTTCCTCCACCCTCTTTATTTTTAATTTGCTGTTATATAACCAGCAACAATCATAAATCCCTTAGGTAAACTTCCTTTAAATTCCTTGAATCCTGTTTTAAGATTTTATTTTCCTTTTTGATGATAATAAATGGATTTCTTTTTTATTTCAGTCATTTAAGTACATCAAAGATTCGTCTATTGTGGCAACATTTAAGCATTTTTATCCGGATAAATGTTTCTCATAAAGAATTTTGCATTGCATTTTGCATTCGGTGATATATTGTGAAGAAAGATGATGCAAATTACGTTTTTCCGCATTTTTAAGATTCAAATCTGCATTAATCACTTTGTTTACAGTTGACACAGAGCATTTTAATGATTTTGCGACTGTCCTTTGACTTAACGGAGTTTCTTTTAATACTAAATGTCTTACTTTTGCAACAGTCAAAACAATCCTTTGACTGTTGCAGAAGTCAAACTTTATAAACTCTTTCGTTTTGACTGTTGCACCATTCCTTGGATACGTATTTGGAACTTTTTTTCCACTTGAAGCTAAATTCTGATGTTTTTTCATTAGTTGTTGACAACATTACTTATCATAGCTTTAGATGTAAAAAAAGTGGCTCTCACAACTTTTTTTAATAACTATATATGAAAAATTTTCTTGGGAAAGAACACAAACATAGCCTTTCATCCATTCCTTCTTTAAAACCAAGATTTTGCATGAAAACAAAACTGTCAAGTAGCAGATGATAATTTATACTTTCAAAATTATAGCTGCAGGGAAAAGAAAAAAATCCAAGCAGAAGTTTTTTTTTTCCCACCTCCCTTCAGCAAAGCAAAATCATCTAAAAAATATGTAAAGAGCCTTTGTATTTTTCTGAATATTGCAAGTTTTGAATATTCAAGAAAATTCAACTCACCAACTGAAGTTTTTCTGTATAATTTTATTGAAAGGAAAAATTTAAAGAATATTGGTTGGCAAAACAGTGGTTAGTAACAGAGAACTGGTTAACTTCTTCCTTTCTGCTGAAAGATTTATGTTTTGTAATGCAAAATTTTGAAGTGCTCTCGGTTATTCATCTGTATTAAACCATAAAAGCAGTAAATGCTATAAATACCCCAAGATTTTCAAGTATTTGTCCCCAAATATAATTTTTTAATCTATGCTGTTTTTTTATATGTGTTTGAAACTATAAAATGTTAAGGGCTCTTTCAAATGTAGCATTTTTAATTAGAAACATAAATCATAGAATTAGAAGGCCAAAAATACAAAATTTTTTCGTAGATGTTTTCTATTGACAGCAGCTGGATTTATGAAATTATTATGTAAAAATTATTTTTTATATTATTTTGCTGCAGTAATTTCTATTTTTTCTAGTGATGTTATGTGAGTGTGCCTTTCATCTAGACAATTAACATTTTAAAATTTTTCTCAGAAGACCTCAGCTTCCTGGAGGCCCTGCTACTGCACCAGATTATTATCCAACCACTCTTTCTAACAGTAATTCAATGGAGTTCTTCCAACGTCTTTCAACAGAAACATTATTTTTCATTTTTTATTTTCTCCAAGTAAGTGCTAGAAATATTTTCTTGTTAATAAGCGTACTGCCATAAATTTTCACTGTATAATCTGGTGTTTATAAGATATATGCAATTTTTTAACTTATTGGTTGTTTTAATTTTTATCATTTTATACATACATATGCTATTATTCATAGAGTTTTTTCATAATTTATGTTCCACGTTTTTAAATTAAAACCAAGAAGAATTGTGTTCTATGTTTTTAATGAAAACCATATTAAACATTTTTCTGTATAATATTTATATGTCAGAGTTTTAGAAAAACTTTTCTTTTTTCATCTGTCCTTCGTAATGCTGAAAGTTGCTTTCAGTATTATATTAGTATTGCTGTATTACCTTCAAAAGAAAACCTCTGTACTTTTGTTTTATATGCTTTGCTTGCTATTATAATTTTAAGAATATCAGTTTTATATTTCTGAATATAGGTAAATTTTATTTTAAATGGCTTTGAGATTTTTCCAGTGTAAAATTTGTATTTTTTTGATGTCCTAGTTTTCTGTGCAATAAATTAGACTATATGAGCTTGAACTTGATAATTTTGTTAAAATTTTGTGAAACTTCAAAGGACCTTATATGTGTATATATATATATAATAAATCATACTTATTAATTATTTTTTTCAAAAGCTTACAAAAAGTTTAAATGTTATTAAGTTTATATAAAATGTGGAACTAAACAATGCATTAAAAGATGTAGAAACATTTTTATTTGCTGTACTTCTCCCAATACTAACCTTCTGAAAAAGGTTCTATGAGAAATTTTAGCATTTCATTTTGATTCTGTTTTGCACTGTGTGGTGTTTTTTGTTTTGCATTGTTGCTTTTGAGTTTTATTATTAGTATTACTATTTCCTCGCTGTTCTTCTGAAAAGAATATGAATTATGCATTGAATTTTATAAAGTTTCTTCTATTATATATATATATAATACACGTACACATGGGGAAATTCTTTCAATATTAGACCCAAAATGCCACTTTCAAATATTATTCATTAAATTTTGAATGTATATATGACTACATACCTTGCAGCATGATTAGTATGCCAGTACTAGAGATGTTAGAAGTGCATACCACTGTTGTCCTGTCATAGCCAAATGTGATGCTTCATGTTTGCAAAAGTGCCTGCAAGCCATCATCTCTAATCACTGCAATTTCATGATGAATGCAACCGAAAACATCTAATCCAATAAATTTTGTGACAGAATATTGGACCGATTATGCAACACATGGAGATAAATCACCAAACTCCTGCTTTTTGAAAGGGAGCTACATTTCACAAATCTCTTGAGGGTATTCTGTTGCTCATATGCATGTTCTGTAATTTTACACAACCACTTAAATGAAACAAGACTTAATCTGAGTAACCATTCCTTATCTAGCAGTTTAACACCTTTGCCACATTCACGAAGCATTTGCAATATGCCATTATATTCTGTTCCTCTAATGGCTTTAATTCTTAGGTTATGGTTTAATTCTTAGGTTACAGTTATAAGGTGGCTTCGTGGTGCAACTGGAAGCACACTTGACGCATATTTGGGAGTTCTGGATTTCGAATCCCGGTGAGGGCATTGTGGATTTCTTCAATTTCCTGACATAAAAAAATTCTAAATAACTCTACAGTGGTACCTGGGTTCCCTCATGCCCAGTCATCTTTTAAAAGGGGGAGCATATAAAATATTTTCTCCCTTTTTTCTGCGTGCCTTCATGGTGTACATACTCAAAGTGAATTCGAGAGGTCAAGGGTTCGAGTCCTGAAGAGGGCCCTGCATGTTTTTCATGTTTCTTGCTTCAAAATAACCTAATGACTACACAGTGAGTCTTCAATTTTGTCACTTTCTAAAAAGTAGAGTAAGATATATAAGTTTCTTGAGAAGATCTTTGTAAAGGTGTAAGATTTAAGTTATGGGCAGTCTGTTTGTATTGTTGTTATGGGCAGTCTGTAAAAGTTTTGTTTTATTGCTACATTGCCACTACTTACACTCTATTAAAGAGTGTAAGTAGTTTGCTACTGCAGAATATTAAAAACACTTCATGTCATCTCTAATTTTTTTCTTCAAATTCATAATTCTCCATTTGGCTAATGACTTCCTATTGCCATAGTTCTTCATCAGTGAGGCCTGACACTGCGTAAAGGAGCTCGTCACTCAGTAATTACAAATTATGAAAGCATGCATCTCTGTTGCAAACACTATTATAATTCATTAATGCACAATACAATAATAACTCTATTTGCATGCCAGATGGCTCTAGTAGTCAAGTTTTCCTGATGACATTAGGATATCCTCTTTTCCCTTCTCGAGTATCCCATTCTTCTTTGACTCAAATTTCACGCGTGTATGTTTTAAAAGTTTTTAAATATTAGGACTTTCTTAGGTCTGGTACTGATAGAATCATAAGTTGGTATAATTACTGAATTACTTAATGATTATAGTTACTGTGTGGACCAGCAATCCTCAGTATGAATTCCATCATTATGAGCACTTTCCCTTATTGCCTTTATTAATTAACCTTTTTATAATTATTTTGAAGGAAAAATTTAATATGGAAAGTATTTCACAAACTATATAAAATTTCGCCTTAATTATTATATTATATTTATTTTTCACAAACTATATAAAATTTTGCTTGGTTTATTAGGTAGAGTAATATTTGTATTTTTTTAGATCTTAAATAAATGTTTTTTACCTTACTAGATGGTTAAATTAGAAATTAATTTCAGGGTACAAAAGCTCAGTATTTGGCTGCAAGAGCTTTGAAAACAAAGTCCTGGAGGTTCCATACTATGTTTATGATGTGGTTCCAAAGGCATGAAGAACCCAAAACTATCACGGATGAATATGAGCAGGTATTGCATTTTCCTTGATTTATATATACTCGCTCCATCTCGCTTTTTGGGAGGGGGGAATATGATATTGAATTGACTAAAAATAAATATTTCATGATTTGATTGCTACACATTTGTTCCGGGATGATGTGATGTATGGTACTTACGGAAAATTCCGTCAACCATTTTTGCCTATTAAGGAAAAGACGCCAAACTACATGATTTTTCGCCCAAAATGGAAGTTTTTTTCAAACACGCTGGGTTTGGTGTAACTAACTTGATTACACATGTTAGTTATTATTCTTGAGTAACGATTCCTTTTTTCTTTCTATCGTGCATTTTCGGGGGGGGGGGGACGGGTTTGGTGTAACCTGATTATACGTGTTAGTTTTTCTTGAGTAAAGAGTCATCCCCCACTCTATCAAGCATTTTCGGGGGGGGGGGGAATTAAAATTTGGGACCTGCCTACTACAGAAGAGCGTGCTATTGAATATTTCCAAAATTATGGAATCTTACGGGCCTAAAAAAAAATGTGTTGATGGCCATGATATGGTGATAGTATGGAAAAAATAATGGAAATTTTAAATGAAAAATTAAATATAAATAAATGATAATATAATAAATTAGGAAGAAAAATAAGAATAGAATGTTTTTTCTTGTATTTAGTAAATGGGTTTTTTAGGTTTGACATGATTGGCGCCCTCTCTTGTGGTCAATGGGATTTTCTGTAAGTACCTGATGTATGCATTTTTAAATCTGTAGAATTCTGTAATTTATTTATTTTAATACTAATAGAGTGGACTTGTATTTTTTTATGAAGTATATTCTTTCCAAGCTAACACAGTCACTCCCTTCACAAAATTGATACTTTAGATTATGCTGTAGAAGCTTCAAAAGATGTTTTGGATGCTGAAACTTTGTGGTGTTTGAAAGTGGTGATAAGTAATTATTGTTATAGATCTAGCAGTGGCATGGACAAACTTTTTTCATGCTTGTTCCTTGATAGTATTATAGCAAGATGCTTTTCTCGTAGTGAGAGAAAATTTGCTTATCTCTACCATTTTGGATATTAACACCTTATTTTCAGAGTCTCATGTACGATGAATTTAAGAAGCTATCCCACTTTATCTTGTTATTGGCAAGACTTTGAATAAAACAAATTAAAAAAAAATTAGATTTGCATATCAGATATTGGCAGTCTGATCAAAATAAAGTTGTAACTTGATTTTTAACATGTTTTCATGGGACATGAAACAGCTGCTAATATTTTTGAAAGTTTTCAAATGGCTGTTAAAAAACTAGATATAAAGAAGCTGCTACAAATAAGTATGGATGGGCCAGCAGGAAGTTGGAAGTTTTATGAAACCCTCCAACATGAATTTAAAAAGGAGTATAGAATTTAATGTATATCTATTGGTAGTTGCGGTTTGCATATTTTAAACAATGCTTTCTGTAAAGGAGCATCCACTACAAGCTGAGATACACCTTCTATTTTAGGAATGCTGTACCATCTATTCAAAGATTCTCCAGCACGTCAAGAAGATTTTTTAACAGCGAGTGTGCGTAAGACTTCACTATTGAAATTTTGCAACCATAGGTGGCTAGAGAATGTTTGCGTCCTTTTGAAATTTGAGAAGATATAAAAGGTTATGTCAGGCTAATTGAGAATGGAAAATATGCAAAAATACCTTGGAAATCTTATGAAATAATAAGAGATGCAATTAAAGACAAATTAATGCCTGTAAAATTCCTTTTTTACTTCGTTGTATGAAGTAAAAAGGAAGTATTGTAATCGTGAAAAATTTCGGCTATCATAGTTCAACGAAAATATCCATTTCGACCGCTATCGAATGCAATTTAATGATGTTTTTGCATGACATCTGTACATAAGGACTGAGTAAAGGACAATTTACCCCAAAAAATTATAAAACTGATTTAAAATGGATTCTGAAGAGAATTTTTTGTGGTGTCTGTGTGTATATGTATGTATCTCACATAACTCAAAAACAAGTAGCCTCAAACAACAAACAAGTAGTTGGAATTTCGTATATAGGACTGCTATAACATGTAGATGTGCACCTCCTATTTTGGATGCAATCGGCCGCACCGAAAATATATAAATATATATATATACCTACTCTGTTGCTTGGCTCAGTGATCTCAGTTTATTTATTCTTATGTTTGTAAATTGTGCTTTTTTTGTTTTAAAAATGATTGAATTATGTTCTTTCTATCTTCCGGTTAAGGTTTTTATGACTTCAGTATACATGCATGCAATATTTGTAGAATTATCAACAATTTAAAAGTTATTTTAGTGTGGCTAAGCCTAATTATTATTAACACAGCAGCCGTATTTTTTTACATTTGAAACTTAGTAGATTAGTGGATTTGTTGCCAATCTAGAGAAACTAAGCTTTGTAACAACAAAGATAATGCCTTTTTTTATTATTGTGAATTAAATCATGCTTAATCCATTCTGGAATTTATTCGAGGAATTTTTTTTTTTGTTTGTTTAATTTCTTTTATACATCATTCTACGTTTATTATAGTATTTGAATAGAACATGTGCCAACGATTAGATAATTCTTCAGGTGATAAAATTTTTGTGCATTCTGAGTTATAAAATGAATGAGATGTAATGCTGTTAAGTGAACCTAGGACCGGAGTGTTGCTATGGTAAACAAATATAGTGAATTTTAAAGAGTGCATTATTCTATTGTAGTTTATGCGCTATCGATGAAGTAGATTTAATTCAATGCAGTCAGTTTAAACGAAATGCATATAATTTAATATTCCATACAAGGAAGTGAGGTGGTGTACACATGAGAATTTTTTCATTTGCGTGGCTGCATTGGTTAAACCCTTTTTGGAACTGTACCAGAGTGATGAACCATTTGTTCGTTTATTTTTTTTTATTTATACTAATTAGGAATGCAACTTTTGCAGCATTTCAGAATTATAAAAGAAGAGTACGTGCTAAAAATCACTTGATCACTGAAATATTTGTGTCACTTTGATTTTTCTGAGAAAGGTATTGTTAATGAAATAAGCAAAATTAGTTTAGGATTTAGGGCTGATGAGCTCTTCCAAGGACTATATGCTAAAAAAGAAATCATGGATAAAGATTACCTTTCTCTTAAACATGACTCACAAACTTTTATTTTACAGCTACTTGAAAAGCTGATGGAGAAATGTCCAATTAATTATTCACTGACTCAAAATGCTATTTCTTTGAATCCTAGAGTATATGGCATAAAATAGCACAAAGGCATACAAGAAAATGAAAAGTATATTGCTACATTTTCTCAAAAAGGTTACATTGCAGAAGAAGAATGCGGTACATTCTTTCGGAACATTCCAGTTTCATAAAAAGTGTTGTCCAGCCTGCCTTACAGAATTTAAAACCTATGATGTGAGGAAAATGAGATTATATACTTTTTTTTGTGCACAGTCATTAATGAAAAATATTTCAAGGTATGGGAAACATTTAAAACGATCTTTATTCCTTCCCATGGGCAAGCCTCTGTTAAACGAGGATTTAGTATCAATAAAAATATAGAAACAGAAAATCTGGGGGGAAATTCATACGTTGCCCAGTGTACAGTTTGTGATTGTGTGAAACATGTTGGTGTGATCCACAATGTATCAATTATGAAAGAGCTGGGTGGCAGCTTCATCGGCTCATTCACAGTTATAGGTTGTGTTTGAAAGAGCAGGGGGAGGGAGTTATTCAAGGTAAAAAATATAAAAGCAGGAATCAACAGGTCTCTTAAAGGAAAGAAAGCTTTCTTACAAAGAGAAGTTCTTGGAAATAAAGCAAATGAACTTTCTGAAAAGGCTGAAGTCACAAAAGACTTTAATTTTTTAAATAAATCTAATGAAACGTTAAAAACTATTTATGGAGAACTGTTAAGAGAACTGGATTCAGACTTTAATGGAAAGAGACAAAAGAAAAATGGAAAAATAAAAATATTATTCGTTAATAAGCATACATCCTTTTCTTGTTTCTTTTTTGATGCTGTAATGTACCTTGTATGAATATAATAAATGTGGTTTATTATTATATATTTTCTCTATTTTTAACCGAAATTCCATCATTAAACCTTGTATTATAGTGTATTGTGAAAGGTCCTTGAAGTATTTTTTTCATTCTTTCCCACTTTCCCCCCTTATTGTTATACCAGCATCAGGCTGCGTAGCCTTGAAAAGGAAAGCCACATGTAAACATGATTGCCAGATTCCAACTTCTATTAAAGCCTAAATACATATATATATATATATTTTAATGCAAATTATTTTTCATCGATACATTATTTTAATATGTAAGCATTTTACGATATATTAAAAAAAATCTTTGAAGTCGCAAGAAGTAGCATAAGGAAATGATGGAGGTCGGAAAAATTCCGCAAACACTAAAACTTTAGTAGCACAAGTTTGTCAAAAGTCGCAGATTTGCGAAAAATCGCACGATCTGGCAACACTGGTCTAGTTTCATTTTTCTCTTAATATTTTGCAGTTGTGTATATATGTAATTAAACAGGTGAACATTTTTTTCTTAAAATGTGCTTGAAAAGTGCTTATAGATGCTTTTTTTTTTAAAACTAAAATGTGGTTACTAACCCTGAATCAAAGTGCATAGTACCAACAGTGGTCCACCAAACATGGAACAGTACCTTCTGTTAATGAATGTTTTATTTAGGGGCAAATGCCACTGAACCAGAACAACTAGTGATGTTTTCGTTCATGTTTAACACCAATTTCTTGTCGCATTTTAATATTTAATCCTGGAATGGGGCTTTTTGGACATGACAGCAATGAAGAGCAAATGGTGAGTCACTAGAGTTTTGTTTCCTTAATCAAAGTGTGAGAAACCTACTTACTGAGCTTCCGTGTCTTCCCTTGTGCAGATGGAATAGAATGGTTTCCTTCAGCATTCAAACCCCTTGTGCAAATTCCTGTCAAATTTGATGTGAATTATGTTCAATGCCTCCTTTGGCAGTGCTTCATCAATATGGATGGATGTCCAGTTCAAGGGTTGTCCTAGGGTCTCGGTATTTCCCGATGCATATGAACTGAAACATTTTTAATCTGTGCACAGACCCACTGATACCTTTCAAAACATAGAGCATATTTTTCCAGCAGCTTCTGCAGCATTGTTGCCCAAATTGTAATCATAAACATGACCATAAAACATCCTTTGATGCTGATATGTTTACTTAGGTTTGTAGTTATTAGAAAACTGCTTTTGACACAATCAACACGCCTCACAACTGTGCACTGACCGATGGTTGATGGGAATGTCAGCATCTGACATCTTCCTGACAGAGTTGCCACCACCTGCCGTTTTAATTTCACTTATCGCTCCAGTGGCACAAACTTTTATTGGACACTTGGTAATACATTAAAGGTTTATTGTGTTTCAGAGAACTGCTTCAGAGTATAGTTCTATCCTGGAATATAACTTAGAAAGATCATAATCAGTGAAATTTGTTTTATTACTGAGTAGGCTTTAGGAATGCTATGTCAGTATGATTAACTGTATATAATTAAATGAATATATTTTACTCTATGTGTGTATTGTAATTTTAATTTCACAAATTAACTGACTCCGGGGGGGGGAGACTTCATTTCAAATTTTATAAAATGTTATTTTGTTGAAAACGAGGGTTTTTCTTCTAATTTTTTTTTTTTAAATTTTGAATCTGAGGTATACTTTATTATGGGCTAAATACTTCAATTAATAAATAATGTATTTTATAATTAGAACTTAATATTGTAATTCATTATATTGTGATTTATTTTGATTTTTTTCCCTTTTGAAATTAATTTTAAATATACTTTTCAATATGCATTGTACTGTTATTTATGAGCTTTCTTTATTTAGGGTACTTACATTTATTTCGATTTTGAAAAATGGGCGCAGAGGAAGAAAGAGGGCTTTACTTTTGAATACAAGTATCTTGAAGACAGAGACTTGAACTGATTTAATAAAGGAAAAAATATATATAAAAATAAAAATTTATAGCTTAATAAAAAAAGCAAAGTGTAACTCATAACTTTTATGAATTTGAGAGTTTTTAAAGCCTATTGAAAAAATGTAAATAGAGGATTATTTTCTGTGTCGCTGCTCGACAGTTTCCGAAAAGGACATTTGGTATCCTGCGAGAAAATCAACTGAAGTTTGGCTAAAACAAGAAAAAGTTTTGCACTTAACCTGAAACAAGATTCCACAATAAATCAAAATACGGCAGTTAGGTGCGTTTCATGGTTACTAATACAAGATTCATTTTCATCCTGCCAGCTCATATTTGTTAATATTTTTTTGGCATATATTTCTGTAAATATTGTAGTAATGGTAAAAGTATTTTTTACTGATCAATGTGACTTAATTGTTAACAGTTATTTGCGAAAATTGTATATTTATTATGCATAAGTCTGAAAAGATATGTAAAATAATACTACATATTTTGAGAAACTGATTTTTCAGTTAAGACAAAAATTTTGATATCCTGAAATTTTAAGTGTGATATTAATCAAACATACTATGCATAAGATGTGACCAATGGAAGAAAATAATGATTAAGTACAGAACATGTTTTATTTTAACAAGATAATTTATTAAAATTTTTTTGAAGTTCAATTGGATTCTTGAAAATGATGTTTACATAGAGTTAAAAATTTTTTTTTTAAATATCAATTTTGTGATTTCTGTGTTTTTAAATAAGAATGCTGACAATGCATTAAAATTTGACTTTACAAAATATATACATTTAATTCTTAGGAGTAATTTACTGCAATTTGATTTGAGGATTTGAAAAAGTTCTTTCTCTTTTTTAAAGAACACATTAATGTTAAATTAATGACTAATAGTATTTTATGGAAAACGTATTGCTTAAAATCTTAAACTAATGCTATAGTACTTCTAACTGTACATGGATGCTTATAAAAATAGAGCATTGTTTCATGTATCTCATTTGACTGAGAAATCCTTCCATAAAAGGAAGGAAGAAAAAATGATTGTTTGATATAGTCTATGCAATTTTTTAATTATCTCCTGGTAGTTTCAGGAAATTTATATTTCAGAAGAAACACAGGAAAGTGATGCAAATATTATTTCTTAAAAGGAGAAGATAGGCAGTTCTGTATTAAATGTAAATGAGCTTTGGATTTAAAAAAAAAAAAATTATATTTTCTGTTTTGTAATAAAGTATTGGCATTGATTGGACATTATTATAAGAAATATTAATATTGCTTAAAGCTGACTTTCAAATTAAGCTCTCAAGGTGACATATACTGTTTTAAAATTATGTTTTGTAAAAAGGTATTTTTATGGAAAGCTAAAGAGTATGGCTCCACTTTCCTAAAAAAAAAAGTGTTCCTTACTGTGTCAGTCTTCCTGTACTCCAAAGAAACAGGGTATTCTTATGTACATATGGTATAATTTTCTTTCTTTGCAACCATGTATGATAAATAACAAATTGTTGCTATTAAAAACTTCAGAATTTTAATTCCAAAATATTAAATATATATTATTTTTCCCAAACCAATAATTTTTTCCTAATATTTGTGTTATTAATTTTGCATCGACTTTTAATATTTTACTTCCTGAGAAAAAAATTAATAAAAAAAGATGTGTATAAGAATAATTCATTTGTGATTTGTAAAATAATTCCTTATGAAACTGTTGGTATTTTAAAAGCCCAATATGAGATTCAGCTTTGTGTTAGTCGAAATAATATAAAAATGTGCTGTGCTTTGTATTGTATTGTTTGTCAAATTTGATATATTAGAATAACTTATGTTCAGTTTTATGTAGACTGGAATTGAAAACATTTCTAATTGTATGCACAATTTGTTAAACTTTGGAAAATAATTTACTTTAAATTAAATGCAAGTTAGTTTTGAAATAGGAAAACTAAACTTGAATTATTATCTTTTTCCCAGTTTGTGTGATTTGCTTTATGATACTGTTGTATTCTTCTGATTAAGAATTTAGACATGATTTTCATTAATTATTCGGTAATAACTGTAATTTTACTGTACCTCATAATCATTGTGAAGAAATGTGATTTATTGTAAGAAAGTCAAATCATTGATTTCATGTTTCAGTATAGAGCAAAACATTGTATTGTTTTAGTCCAACTTGTACAGTCGCACACTGTTGTTATTTTTGTACAGCAAAATTCATTTTGTTTTTGCCAAGTCCTCAACTCCAATAGGTACTGTGTAAAATCTCAGGTTTTACCTACTTGGCAAATTGTAAATATTGATGATGCCGATAAGAACTAAGGCTTTATAAGTTCTATCAAATAAATAAAACTCTATGCAGAATTTTGTGTTTCTTTCACACAAGTAATTTTGTATTTAGCTAATAGAAATTTTACAGCTACAACATAATGTTAACAAATGCTACTGAGTCCTGTAAGCAACCAAGCCTTATAGATTCACATATGAAATGTTATATTTAGACACTGCTGCCCAGACATCATAGTGGCTAGGGATACCGAAGGGTCTGGTTTCAAATCCCAAAGAAGGATGGATGTAAAATCCATACATGTTCTTTGTAGGAATTAACAGTGGCTACCTCTTAGGTGCCTCCATAATAAAATGAGCACCACTTCTGGCCTTAGTAGCAGCGAAAGCCTAAAAATGGCTAGTGCCTGCCTTTTAAAAAATATTCAGATACTATTAGATAGATTTGAAAGACCATTTATTGTACTCTTTTATTTTCAACCTTGACTTCAATAGGATGATATTTAGATTATTGAAGTAAATTAGAAAGTAAAATACTTTAAATACATATTTCTTCCTTTTTTATAACTAATTTTACTGTCTGAAAATTAAAAGGGGAAAATTATGCGAATAACTTCGTTTGCAAAGGATGCAGTTACAGAAAGAATATAACAAATGTAAAGCAGTCATGGATAAATAATAGGAATTATCATATTATTTCTTTAATAGAAACCTTCATTGCAATCAGAATGCATAGCAATATTAACTATCTGTTAAAGTATTTTCATTTCTACTTCCTTGCAATTTGAATCTTTCCTTTCTTATTGTTGTCTTTACTGTTCCTTTTAGGAGTATCATAAATTATTGGAGAAGGTAAATGTGCAGCCTACTCGGTGAAACTCGGTCATATGTCAGTTCATGGTTGCTTTGCTGTGATGGGTCAGTTCTTATATTCTGAGAGTTTGTCTTTATTATAACGCAAAAACAATCACTACCCGGATGAATCCATTTTAAAGTTTAGTTATTTTAAAGTTTTAGAGCCTCTTTGAATGCACCAAGGAAGGGAGAAAATCACACGGATATTTTTAAACTTTTCGCACTCTGGTGTTAAAAAGCTAGCAAAGAAATACAGTAATATACCAAGAGAAAACAAATATGATCAGATGTCATGATGCTGAGAGATTTAGACCTATTCCCTATTAAGAGAACTTTTAAATTTGTAAAAATATAGTCTGAGAAAGATTTGTTTTAAAAGAATGTTATGTAAAGTAGTGTGATGTGGAACGTGTGTATTTAAAGAGAATCTAAGCAATATATATATAAAAAAAAAATTAGTCAAAGTAGTGTATGAGAGAATAAGCAAAAATCTAAATGCTGGTAATGATTTTATAGAATACTTTGATTTCAAAGGAGATGAATAAACAGATCAGTCTTCTATATAGAGGCAAAGGCAATGGTTAAATATTGTGTATTTCCATGTAGAATTTTTGAAACTTTTTCTTACATTATATTATGGGATCCATTAATCTTACAAAAAAAATGCAGGTACCTTTCTATTAATTCGATGCAAGCGACAAATCGGCAAATATAGCATTTGTTTTATTTCTTTATTTTTCAAGTTAATGAAAAAAATATTTTAAAGTGAAATGCATTTTATTTTCAAAATTGTTTATACTGCTAGTTTCTAGCACAAAACATATATTAACACAAAGAATGTCCACGCATCAGATAGGATTACCAGAGTTAACATGCCCTAGCTTTAGATGGGGTTACCAGAGTTAAAACTATCATTGTTGGCGTTACACTTTACAGCGATTCCATTGGGAAATATTCTAGTGTTACCCTGCATGGCAACATTTTTGCCCTCAATGCAACATGTTCGAACATTACAGGAGCTTTTTATTTTGTTTTATATTCAGAAATATATGATAAATAGCAGAAAACAATTTTAAAAATGTAAAGTATAATGTGAATCAGCCAATTATCCTTATAAACTCCATGAAGCTCTCTTTTGTAGTCAGATAGTCCTCACAGGCTTTTCTATGATCAATTAAGCAATTTGATGAAAAACTGGTCTACACAATATTCTTTACAAAATCTATCAAATATCTATAAATATGAATATTTTACTTAAAATGGCATTTAAAGTACCTCCAACAATTAACACTGTTTGATTTGAAATGCACAACTGCAGTTTTTAATAATAATATTTGCTTTAAACCAAAGCAACAATAAAATGATTGGAATTTTAAACAGTGTACAGGGTTGATAGGAAATTTCATCCTCTTTTTTAGGTAAAAAAGAATAGCACATAAAAGAAAATGTACATGAATATTCACATAATTGCCAATATTTAGCATGACCTCTTACTATTTGCCTTGTAGTAGATTAGCCCTTGTCAATAAAAATCCTTTGGTTTAGAATAAAATAAATCTTACAATGCTGTTTTCACATCTTGCACATGATTCAAAGTTTGAAAGTTTAAGGAGTTCTAACATTGAAAAAAGATGGCAACCCAAAGGAGAAAAATCTGGGAATAAGGTAAAACATATTAAGCAAAGTCAAGTAGTTTTTTTCAGAGTGATTAAAGCAGAATGAGGTCTGGAGTTTTCATGCTGAAAGATATCTAGGTGACTGACAAGTACTGGCCACTTGCATATAAGTTTCTGCCTCAGTTTTTATGACTGCTGGCAGTATGTGTCAGCATTCAGTTTGGTCACATGGGAGGTAATCTCAGTAGATTATTTACCCATACACTTAACAAAATTTTTTAGCATGTAGTCCTTTTCTTGACATGGGAGAAGTAGGCTCTGCTGCATGACATGCAGTCTTTTGACATATGACATTACCTTAAAATATCAATGTTCTCATCATAATTCATTAAAAAAAAGGTTCATTTTTGGAACAAGAAAGACAGGTACTGGATTTTACCTCTCATTTTTCAAATAACCCACTCATTCTGCCTTGTGATAAACCCAAGTATGTGCATTTGTCTTTAAACTGCTCTGAGTATGAATAGCATTTTTAGTAATTTCTCAATGGTTGTATGGGAGGCATTCAATATGGTCCGATCTACACTGGTGTGCAAAAATTAAGGACGAGACGGTTTTTTCAATATAACTTTGTACAAAAGCTTTCCAAATCAACACATTTAATACCGTAAGATCCCCAATACTTAAGGACATGAGTAATGTAAGCAACACTTACTAAAAGCGAAATCAGAGGGATAAAAAGAAGCTTTATTGAAAAAGTAGCATGGAGCGCAATGCGACTGAAGGCCGAAACATCCCTGTGATGGGTGTCCAGCAAGAAACATCCGGTCTTTAAAAGGGATATGATCTACCCTGACTGCTAGGCAGGTTTCACATCATTTGTGCATGCTGGATATGTGGTTGTTAATGAGCTGTTGAGACACTGCTGCTCGTTCCTCTTGTAGCACCAATCGCAGTTTCGGAATCGTTACTGGCGATAAGTTACGTGCTGCCACGGGTCTCCCTAGTAAGTTCCGTACATGCTTGA